>JBBYHO010517980.1:0-18857 GCA_038382025.1 Adansonia gregorii | reverse complement strand
ATGCCAATGACTGCTTGCTCGCTTGTTTTATTTCCACAAGCAGCAGGCTTGAAGCCCAAGAATATATATATATATATTCCTGTTTTTGGTGATTTTTGTTTTCTTATTTTTTCTCTGTTTTTGAGCCTACTTGGAGCTTTTTTTAAGATATTTGATGCAACATGAAGGGATATTATTGCTCTCAAGTGTTAAATATCTACCCTCATTCTTTACCTCCAAATACTAACTCTTGTTTGATAACATGTTTATTTTTTGTTGCTTTGGCATTTTGATATTTTATTCAATACACCTGCTTGCCAAACTATTTGAGAGTGAAACATGCGCTCATGCTTATACTAATTTTCCTGGTTTGCTTCAATTGCTAGGCCTTGCAATCTCAATCCATCAAATCTGTAACTATTGGAGAGAAAGGTAGGGATCATTTTATGTATGATTAAAGAAAAAAAAAAAATCAACAAATGAGTGGCAAAATGCTTATTGTTTTCTATAAATATTTTGGTAACAGACAATTTGATAAGCTCTGTAGTTTAAGTCTAAAAAAATGAAGGGGGTCATGCCCTACCCAATTTTGGATAATAGTATAATATCCTTCGATGGAAATTGATATTTGAATAGTTGAAAATTCCCATTCCCACTTATATTCATAATCAATATGTATATATATATATAGTTTACATAAATTGGATGCCCCTTAAAGGAATGAAGTAATTAATAATGGCAAAATAAAACAAGCTTAAAATACAAGATAATAATGTTTAGGTGCTTGATTTATGCAGTTTTGGATATGTGTGAGTTGGTTGTTTTTCTTATTATTCTTTAATTTCAAAATTATATTAAGAAACACTCAACATGACCATTATGAAATAAGTAAGTGATCAAGGTTTAGTTTCCTATTATATATTGCTAGAAAGTAATGGGACTGCTTACTTATCTTTTGGAGAAAAAATCCGGGAAATCTTTAATCAATTCAAAATATTAGTTACATAAATCTGTAAGAGTTATATCCTAAGAAAAAAATGCTTTACTTATTATTTTTTATTATATTTGAGGTTTTTGAAGGTTAAATTTTGATCGTTAAAATCGTAGTTATTAGAATTAGATCAAATAATAATTCATTTAAGTTTTTCAATCTTGATCGGATCAAATAATTTAATTATTAAATTAAAAAATTATTTTAAAAATATTAAAAATAAATTTATAACTATTTCAGATTTTCATAGCGCTCAGAATTATCTAAATAATTAATTAAATGTTGGATTCTCAAGCTATATTGCTTGCTTTGATATCAGTGGAGGATGCGCCAATATTTTGATAGACGATGTGGTGTCAAGTCCTGGGCATGGTGAAAATAATTCGGACTGCTGCATGTCCACGCAAATGCGACTGTTACACAGTTTGACTTATTGTCCTACGATGTTCACTTACCTTATACTCCTGGATTCCAACCTTCTGGAATTATGTTCGATATTATAACTGGATATTTACGTGCTTCTTTCTTTTTCCTTAATTTTTTTTTTCTCAGCGTGAGCAATGGCCAGAAGCCTATTTTACTACGCTTGCAGGTTAATTTTATCACTTTATCAAATATGGAGATTGTTCTATGAATAAAATGTTGCATATATCATTATTGAGTTATGTACCCAAAAAAAAGATAAATTCATTATTGAGATGTTATCATGTGGACTGACGTTAAGGTGGCTAAAAATCATTACATCGTATCGGAAAGCGTTTTCATACGCCACAAAATTCTTGTCCAATCATTTCATTTGATGATATTGCTTCATACCATGTCAGACTTTGTCAATTCATGCAAGACAGCCCTTTATGAAGTGAGTTGTGGAAATAATTCCCTCGGAAGTAGTGTTGCCAGAACGCGGTGCATGAAACAGTTGGCACCTCTAAGAGCCTCCAGGCGAGGGCATTATGCACCTAGGTCCACTCTTTGCTGAAGTTTAAGGCACAAAAAAGGCACGCCTTAGCATAATGCCTCTTCTGTTTCTACTTTTTTGTGCTCAATTTCATTAGTTTTTATTTTAAAATAAGACCCATATTTAATCTTCACAAATAAATAAAAAAAGGTAATATAGTTATCCAAGATTTTTCTTAAGAAAATAACCACGGCCACCAAATTTTATTAGGGTTAAAAAAAGTTCTTCGAGAAAGGCTGCTGCAAATCTTAATGGTGAATATGTTAATGTATGTTATAAGCTTTCTACTCTTTTCTTGGCTCATGATTCTCTTTCTTTTCTCTATCTCCACTCTTTTCTTCTTTCTTCTTCTTTGACTGGGCTGTCTATACTTTATAGCTCTGTTTTTCCTTTAGTAAACAGAGGATAAAGGCTCTGTTATGAAAGAAAGAAACAGAGCAAGAGTTACTCTGTTTCTGTGTTCAAAAACAGAGTAAACCTCGCCCTGATGTTCTATTCATAATCACAGAATTATCCTTTGCAGTTTTTCCGTTTTATTCGGGAATGGATTAGACTTAAAACAATGAGTTTATTAAATGAACTATAATAATTAAAGTCCGGCTTATTGCATGTAATTCACAAATTTTCTCTTGGGCTCTTTTTGCGCCATGCACCGCGGATGATATCAGGGTCTCAATGCTTTGAGTGCACCTTGCGCCATTGACAACACTGAGCAGAAGTAGCTGCTGCAAATTGTATCATTTGTTTTTAATGTCTATAGTCATTAGCTTTTTTTTTTTTTTTTTTTTTGCAGCTTGCTACCCTTCTTTCTCCTTAAGTTTTATTAGCAACAATTTTCTGGGCAAGCTGGCTGTTTATAGTATCAATTTGTCAGCTATGATTCCTTGTGCTATACGTGTGCCGTGAGCTTTTTTCATTTAATTTTTACCTGACTTAATATTCCTCAACCATACAATACAAATCAGTTAATATCAGCAGCATTTAAATTCTTTTCCTTTCTTGTGCAGCCTCCCCCACTGGTTAACGATAACAACCCTTACAATGTCTTGAGGCTGACGGAGAAAGCTCATAGACTGAACACAGGAATGGTTAATTTCTGAATTTAATTGTAAAACCTTAGTGTAGGTTTCTTATTTTAAGTACCTGAATTTTGTAAAATCTTTAACGTAGATGCAAAGGAGGGAAAATAATGTGTAGTCATTTGAAAAGCTTCGCCTGACAAGCACTTGTACTGTTCATTTCGTTGACATTCATGAACTTAAGCTGAAAAAATACTGTCATGGCAACCACTCTGGTTGCTGAGGAAAGTGTTAGAACTCAGGCGTGTTAAGTCCTAATTTAACTGAGGAACTTTCTGGTGGAAAAACGATCTAGTAATGTTGGATCTTCAAACTAAGACAATGATAAAGTTTTTTCTCTTCTAATTTTTTTTTTTTTTGTGATTACGCAGAGAGCATTGTTATCTTGTATCTATCCCCCCCCCCCCCCAAAAAAAAACAAGAAAATGACAGTCAGCAAAGTGATTGTCCTATGCTTAGAACTTGCATCATGCAAAAAATGTTGCTTTTGTGAATTTAATGTTTGCTTTCTTGCATTTTCATGGAAGGGGCATTAGAAAGGATGGAAATTTTTAATCTTTGGTCATCCATAAGTTTTTCCCCATCAGTCGCTAGTCTCATTTACAAAAAAAAAAAGAAGGTAAAAGATGCAAGTATCCACTTATCTCTTTTTTTTCTTCTCTCTTATGACCATTGATTCCAGTCAGTATCTAACGAAAATTTACATTTTCCTTTCCACTCTTGATAATGATGCTATGTGCGAGTAATGTGCTATGGAAATACACTTAAAGTCTATTCAAGACCCTATTGTCACTGATTTTTTCTGTTTTATTATTATTTTAGACTGTAAATATGCCACTTCCTATTATTTGTCATTGTAATTCTTGTATTATTTTACAACTTTTTCATAATAATCCTCACTGGTTATCAAAGTTTTTTTTTTTTGCAATTGACTTCTGGTCAGACGGAACGTAGACGAAGCCAAGACCTTACTTGAGGCTTTGATTAAGGTGCTTTTACTCTTTTAGTTTCAAGCATAATTTGACTGATAATGGAGACTTTTCCATTCGCCTGAGTTCATACTGCTTTGGGTTGTGATTGAATGCAGAGAGAAGAGAAGAAAAGAGACGTTATGGAGTGTAAAGTCAGCCTCCAGGGGATCCAAATGAAATACGAGGTATATAGCCATGTACTGCATTTTTTTGCTTCTGACTCTTTTATAGTTTCCTGGAATGACTAGGCTTTAGTTATCTTTGACCTATTGGAGCTATTAAGCAATAGCTGATAGTAATGGAGTATTTATTTAAAAGGTTGTTAGTACGGGAGTATTAATTTAAATGGAATATTTAAACGGTCAGGTATGTCTTAGGTAAATGTCAAAATTGCCATCCTAAACCTCTGCTTTGACGTAAAAAGAGGGAAACGAAGTTAAAATAGGACGAAATTTGTAATAATCTGCCTGACGATGTTGAGCCTCTGTGGACGCATCTTTAGTTATAGCAGGCTACAAGTGGTCTCCTATGTTATAAGCAGTGTGCCTTTTGAAAGAGATTTCTGTTGTTATTAGTGTCAAATGTTTTCTGTAGAATGTCATTTCCTCCATTAAAGAGTTCTCCCCGAGACTAATCTTTTAGATGGTTAAAAAAAACTGATCTTCGCCGTCTTTACCACAATGCATCTTTTCATTTTGTTGGTTTTTTAAACGTCTTGAGTAAATTTTAATGTGTAGAAAATACAATAGGCAGTGTGGCTTTTGAAAGATATTTCTGCTGTTATTAGTGTCAAATGTTTTCTTTAGAATGTCATTTTCTCCATTGAAGAATTCTCCCAATGGCTAATCTTTTAAATGGTTGAAAAAACTGATCTGTGCCTTCTTTATCACAATGCATTTGTTCATTTTGTTGGTTTTTTTTATACATATTCTTTGAGTAAATTTTAATGTGTATGAAAATACAATTTAGTATGATTTGGGTTTCCTTTTTGGACGATGCATGGCTGCTTAATAAAAATTCAGCACGAAGCTGAGCTCCTTGAAGATATTATGCCTCCTGTATTTCTAACAGTATCTAGAAAGTTTGGTTCAAGTGAAGAAGAGTTTATGGACTCAGATGACCTTGCAAACAGCCATCAACGTACACGACCTGCTGCAGTTCAGAACCCACCTCTAAGAGATTCTAATGTGGCCATGGCTCCTGCTGGAACAGTTAAGGTAGAGATTCGGTGGCGACATATTCTGGATGGATGGCTCCATAAACTGGTATGCCTCGTCAGTCTGGCTTGCTCTCTTTTTGCAACTCCTACATGCAATTCCTAAAAGAATTAACTGCACTATTTTGTACCGTCATGATCAATGACTTGATGTCTCATTTGGGTAGCTTTTCTAGAAGGAATGTCGTAGACTTGGTTTACCACCTTCAAAATGGTCGAGGTAGCTTTGCTTTTGCTACGTGTTTGTGATAACTACATTACGTGGACTCGGATGTAAGTATCGGATATGGATATTTTTGTTTTTTTTAAGAGTTTTTACATGTATTTGGAGGATCCTTAGGGAGTTACATCTTCGTATTCATGTCAAAAAATGTGTCAACACGGGCGTTGGACACATTTACTTGAAGAAAATGGAGAATGGGAGCAACATAGTATGATCAACCGTGGATTTAGCTCAAATATGAATTAAGCTTTAATCTTTCTGAAGGGTTTGGCTTTTCGGTTTGTTTAATGCAGGATCCTCTTGAGCCAATTTTTTTATTTACAAACCTCTAGTAACAGATAAGCTGGCGGCTGCAGGCATTGTGCCTCCATCTGATTGTTCAACAAAAAATGGCGCATCTGCTGCACCGCCTTATAAATTTAATGGAAGAATGGGCCGTGATGGCCGAAAAATATTTGATAGATGGAATCCTCTGAATCTGGTGGATTGGGGCAACTCTTTTTGCATACCGCCCAAGCCCCGGCCTTCAACATATAACCAATACGGTTAGTTTTGCTTGGTACCTCCATTGTAAAGAAATTCAAATCATACCTGTGGGACTGAGCAATAACGGTAGTTAATGTTTTTAGAGCCTGCTGGCCTTTGTTATTTTCCACTATTTATTTATTTGTTTATTTTGTCAAAAGCTAGGTTAATATACAATTTAACTCTTATACTATTACCTGATTCATGTTTAGAACCTAAAGAAAAAACATTAATGATTAGGTACCTAAACTTTATTTTCGTCACACAAGTTAGTTCAAGACTTAATAGTGCTGACATAGAATTTTTTCTTATCCAATAATATTACGACATGTGATATTATCGACATGCTTGCAATGCCATGTCATCATTTTTTTGAAAATTTTTAGGAGCAATTGATATTTAACCTTATTATTATTTTTTTCACTAAGAAGGTTGCAGTTTGAAGTTTAAATAAAGGATTGTAGATGTTGCGACTTGAATCCAAACCTATTGAATATCATTTCTTGAAATTAATTACACGAATTAATTAAATTAAATCTTAAATTCACTTTTTATTTAAACTAGCAAAATACTCTTAAATTTGTATTGGCGAAACATTCTCGTGAAATATTTCAATTGTTATTTTTTTAATTAAAAAATTAATAAAAGTAAAGTGTAAAGATAAATTTTAATATTGAGTCCTAGTGTGATATAATGACAAATGTGATTGGGGTATGGTGCTTGGCTTTTATAATAAATTTCTAAAATCTACATATTTCAAGCCTTTAATAAAATAAAAAATACGATGATAAAAAACTTAATAAAATTAACATGCATTGATTGGATTCAAAGTTGAGTCATAATACAACAATTGATTTGACTTTAATCCTTAATTAAAACATATTATTATTGTAAAATCCTACTATTGCGTGCATATTAAAAAAAATACTATTATATTAATATAATACTATTTATTAAAAATACTGTTATATTAGTTAATTAAACTATATTAATAGAATTTATTAATATTAAATTATTAATCTACAATGTTCAAATAGCACTATTGACATAAATATTAAAATATAAATAGCTATTTATCATTAAACTATTAATTTTTAATTTTAAAATAGTTATATTTTAATAATAATATTAAATGATAAAATATTTTATTAACATTAAATACTTAAAATAATACTATTTATCATTAAAAAAATTTAATTATGTAAAATTTTTAAAATATTTAAAAGATAATAATTATTAAAATGTTATTTTTATTAATACTTCTATACTATTAAAATATTAATTTTTGTTAAAATTTTCATTAAATATTTATAAAGTATAATTTACATAAATTTATCATTAAAATAGTTATATAAAAACATTTTTCAACAAAATATTAACATACTATTTTAAATTTAAAATATCAATAATGTTACAATTTATTATTAAAATAATAATGTTTTTTTACTAAATAATACTTTTTATTAGATTAAAAATATTATATTATAATAAGTAAGTTTAATAATATTCAAAATATAAACATTATAAATTATATAATTAAAATAATTTTATATTAATAGTTTTAATTAAAAATTAAAAATTTTAGTATTTGTAATAATATTTTATTCGAATTAAGGTAAATTTTAACATTAAAATCTTATTACTTAACAAGAATTTTTTTCAAAAATTATCTTACTATTTTGAAAAGAAAAAGATATTTTTTTAAAAAATTTTATTTTTATTAAATAAAAATAAAAAATTATTAAAAAATATTTTTTAAAAATTAATTTTTTACTAAACAAATAAATCTAAGGAAAGATTAACTCTTTCATTTCATTTAAGAGAAAAAAAGTAAACTCCATCAAGGGCATTGAAGTAAATTCATTGAAGGCAACTCGACTTTGCTTGTTTACCGCTTACGATTTCCATCGTCAAACCTCGTTATAAAGTGAAATATTATTACTGTAAAAAAATTTTATAATGTTAAATCATACAAAATTATTAAAATTTATTATTATTGTAAATTTGATAATTCTCAAAAAATATAACATAAATATATAAAATATTTAATAAATATTAAATTAATTATTGTTTAATATTTTATTTTTTATTTTAAATATTAAATATTTATAAATTTAAAATTTATATTCATGTATATATATATGTTATGAATTTATACGTGATCCATCAAAATATATTTATATACATACTCATATTAAAAGAATGATTGTAAATAATAATAATACAAAAAATTAAATATAAATAAAATACACTGCTAATTTCCAAATTATGGAATAAATATAAACTCAGTTAAAATTTTTATTTTCGCAAAGCGCGAAAAAGAAAAAGTAAAATCCCCAAATTGAAAGTGAAACCCCTTTTTTTCAGGGGAAAAAAAAACAAACCCCTGAAAAGTAATTCCACTATCCCCTTTTCTTTTCCCCATTTATCTTCGCGATCTTCTTCTTCTTCTTCTTCTTCATCTTCTCATCTTACTCCTTTTTCTATTCGCATCGTACTACGCTTGTGTCAATTACCCTTCGCACGTGCAATTTAGGCGGTGTTTCGCCGACTCCTTTTCATTTCCCGATCATCATTTTTGTCGTCGTCGTTGTCTCGATTCTTTGTCTTACCATCGCAATACTCCGACCTCCGATCGCAGCAGCTATTGCTTCTGCTTTCAATTTGCATTTTTCACCAGGTTCGTTTTTAGGGTTTTCATTATCTCAGTTATTGTTTTAGGAAATTAATGTTATGGTTAGTTGTTTTTTAGTGCTGAATTCACTAATTAGGACTGTGCTTTATATTGGAATTCCCAAACTGGGGTTTTTCTTGCTTCATTGACCGAAATTTCCCTAATTTTCATCTAATTTGGCAACTTTCAGTTTCAATGTTGTTAAACAATGTGAAAAGTTTGAAGTTAAGATTGCAAGACTGATTTTTGAAGTTATTCGATTTTCCTGAATGTCTATAACCGGCGTGTGTAAAATACAGAAATGCCTTAAAGTGTTGTTTCCGAGTGACAACTAAGGGATGGGAAAAAGAAGGAAGCATGGGTGGTGCTGGTGGATGGTACGATTGTAAGGCGAGAGTGTGGAGTAAGTTATACAATTTTCTCTAGTTGTGGTCATTACTAAGACAAGGCAAAAATGAAGTAGGAATAATGATGGAAATGAATGTGCAGGCACATATGTCAGGACAGATATCAGGACAGTTATCTAATCAAGGGGGGTTGCCCCAGCAAAATGGGAACCCTCTTCAGCCTGCCCAGGCGCAGAATTTAGGTGTTGCTGGAGGTGTGAGTGCCAGTGGCGTCGTTGGCACTGGTGGTACTCGGCAAAATACATTGAATATGGTCCCTGATCTCATCAGAACACGTGAATATATGCGAGAACAGATGTAAGATTTTCTAAAACAGTATTATTGTTTACTATGTTTTATGAATGTTTGTATCCGCCAATTGATTTAATTTATGTTAGGAAAAATTTGAAATAAAAGCTGCAGTAGAGGTTGAGGTAATGCTGTAAGAATGCTATTTAACACCAATAGAAGCTTTTTATTTATTTGCAGCTCATTGATTTTCTTTCTCTTCTGTGTTTGTGCTTGTACAATTGTACATGTTTGTAATGTGCATGTGTGCTGGATGCTCAGTAGCATATTAGTAGCAGTCTTCTGTTATAGATGGTGGCATTTTTGGTTTTGTTTTTGTTGGTTGTATACCTCTGTAAATTACAGCCTTTAGTTGAGATAATGTTTCTATTTATTTTCTTACTCCTACAAAATCTGCATAGAAGCTTGCATACAAAAATAACTTCAATCGCAAAATCACTGTAGGACTAGATGTCTATATTTCTTTTAAACTCAGTGATTTATGTTATATTAAGTGTAGCTATCAGGATTCTAGATATTGGCATGGGAATAGTTGTGTTTCTGTTTGTGTAGGATTTTAGAAGCCTGTAGGTAATTTTGATTCTTCTTGAAAGATACATGGATATATGTATCATGGAATAGTTGTTTCAACAAATTTAAGGAGCCTTTGTCTAGTGCCATGGGGAAGGCTTCTGGTCCAAGTTCAAGTTGTTGGAGAGTTCTCTCTCTCTCTCTCTCTCTCTTCAAAAGAAAAGGAAAAGCTAAAGGAAAAACAACCTTGCTTGTTCATTCTTCTTAAGACTGCGCTTAGGTGGGAGAAGATGCATGTAATGATCCTTTTAATTTTGCATTTGATATGGAGATGGGTATTTAAATCTTAAGCAATGGAAAAATTTTCTTATTGATTACATAATCATTTTTGCTTTTTGGCTTCTATGTGAGATAGTCTATATATCAAGATTAGGTATTTCTATGCAAGAAAATTGTACTATCATATTTATGGGTAGTTTCATTTTTTATAACTAATGCAATTTCTATCTCTTTTTGGACAGCATTGATGTTTTGAAATTGCGGTACCAGCGTCCTATTACTGAGGCATCAATGATTAACCTTCGGGATTTTGCAAGACGGTTGGAAGAAGGCCTATTTAAGATGGCTTGTAAAAAGGTTAATTATTTTGTCAAATTTCTATTTTTGCAGCAAATCGGTTTCTTGGCTTATATTTTTACTCATTTCATTCATATGTTTTCTTTCTTCACCTTTTATTTGTTATTTCCTTGACTTCCTTCAGACTGTAGAAGCACATTAATTTGCATTCTTCGTATCATTGTTATTTATATGTGCTACAACTTTCTTTTTCTTTCCCCTGATTTTGACCCTTGAAATTTGATATCTAGGAGGAGTATACAGATTTGAGTACTTTACAGCACCGTTTACAAATTCTAATAAAGAGAGGAAATGTGCAAAGCCAAAGACATCCACAGCTTGTTAATTCAGCATCAGCACCAGTTTGCACAATGATACCAACCCCTGGGGTGTCACACAGTGGGAATCCTACCATCATGGTTACATCTTCTATAGATACATCTATGAGTGCTGCCAATGCTGGTATAGCTCCCATGAATGTCAATACTGGAAGCTTGTTGCCTACTGGTGGTATGAATAGTGGTTCCTTTGTTAGATCTGAAGGTAAAGTTCGAGTTTACAGTCTTTGTAATTATATGTAAATATCATTTTCTACCGAGGGTAACAGGATGGTACTTTTGTAGGAAATATATATAATGGGTGTCAACAGTCACCTGCCAATTTTCCCACTGCTTCTGGTGGAATGTCATCAATTCGTGTGCAAAGAATGACAAGCCAAATGATTCCCACTCCTGGATTTAATAGTAATAGCAATAACAGCGTCATTAATAATCAGTCTTACATGAATAATCAGTCTTCCAATGATGTTGCTGGGCTTTCAACTGTTGAATCAATGATGGTGTCGCAGCCACAGCCGCAAAAGCAACACGTCGGTGGTCAAAACAGTCGTATTTTGCACACCCTTGGCAGCCAAATGGGTACCGGCATCAGGTCTGGCCTGCAGCAGAAAACTTTTGGGTTTCCCAATGGTTCCCTAAATGGTGCATTGGGGATGACGGGCAACAATATGCAAATTGTTAATGAACCGGGGACTTCTGCAGGTTATCAGAATACCACAACTTTTGCTAATTCTTCAAAACCTTTGCAACAACAATTTGATCAGCATCAGCGACCCCTGATACAAGGTAACATCGTGATTTCATCTATCTGTCTCTCTCTATTTCCTTTTGATTTAGTAATAATGAACCTGATCATGTAATTTATTATTGAGATATACAAGTTGTGTCAAAGAAAGCAGTCTTTGTGTCAGGTGATGGTTATGGAATGAACAATGCTGATTCTTGTGGGTCTGGAAACTTGGATGGTGCTGTAGCATCTGTTGGATCAATGGCAAACTCTCAGAATTTGAATCCAGTTAATTTGCAGTCTATTTCCAGAACAAATTCTACTTTGATAAGTAACCAGTTGAATTTGCATGCTGTGCAATTGGCTTCCCTTATGAAGCCCCAGCCTGTGGATGAGCTTGAAAAGATGAATCTCCAACCTCCAGTTTGTTCGAGAGACAATATTCGTCAAGCTAATCAACAGCAACAATTTCAGCAGCAGCCTCTTCAGTTCCAACAACAGCAGTTTCTGCAACAGCAACTTCTCATGAAGCAGCAAAATCAGCAACATCAAAATTTGCTGAGCAACAGTGGTTATAGTCAGTCTCAGCTGGCATCTGGTATAGGCTGTGAAGTGAAGCGTGAGC
Organism: Adansonia gregorii; assembly: GCA_038382025.1. Lineage (NCBI taxonomy): Eukaryota > Viridiplantae > Streptophyta > Magnoliopsida > Malvales > Malvaceae > Adansonia > Adansonia gregorii. The sequence goes on along the minus strand of JBBYHO010517980.1, from coordinate 6,731 downwards.
CTGGAGTGGAACACCAGGACGAGTTTCTACATCAACAAGGTCCTGAACAATTTCAGCTTCCTGAATTGCAGAATCAGTTCCAGCAGGACTATGCTGAGGGGTTCTCTAGTCAGCAGGATATGCATTCATTGCTTCTACAAAATTCTCAACAAATGCAACAGATATTGCATCAACAACAATTGATTCCAGAGTCTCAAAATGATTGTAAACTTTCAGCTGGAGCACAGCAAGAATCAGTTGGTCAGAGGCAGTGGCACCCTCACTCACAAGATCAGGCTCAAATGCCAGGGAACCGGTCGCCTGAGCAGCATGTACAAGAGGATTTCTGCCAAAGAATATCTGGGCAGGATGAAGCTCAGCGTAACAATTTATCTGGAGATGGATCTACCATCAGCCCAATGGTTGTTCCTAGACGCTCATCAGATCCTTCAAATTCAAAGAGTGCCATCTCTAAATCTGGAAATGGGAGTCATGATCGGCAGTTCAGAAATCAAGTGAGGTGGCTTTTGTTTCTGCGCCATGCTCGTAGGTGCAAAGCCTCTGAGGGTAAGTGTGACAGCTATTGCTTTACTGTACGAAAATTGTTGAGTCATATGGATATGTGTGAATCATATCAATGTTCATATCCTCGTTGCCATCACTCCAAGATATTGATTCGTCATCACAAGACTTGTGCAAATCCAGCATGCCCTGTTTGTGTTCCTGTTAACAATTATGTACAGGCTCAGAAGGCACGTGCCTGTCTAAACTCTACTTCTGTTTTGCCATCTCCGGATAGTGGATCTACGAAGACATATGATGCTGGAGATATTTCAGCTAGAGTGACTTCTATTACTGCATCAATTGATACTTCTGTAGACATACAGCCTTCACTAAAACGTATGAAGATAGAACAGCCTTCTCAGTCTGTTATTGCTGAAAGTGAAGGTCCTGTAGTATCAGGTTCTGCTGTTGCTGAACCTCACAAAACTCAGGGTATCCAGCGCCAAGAATATGGTGACAGGCATATGCCAGTTAAATCTGAGCCTATGGAAGTGAAGAGAGAAGCCCCCATGAGTTCTGCTAAAGGTAGCCCTGTTATTATTGAGATGAAGGATGCTGTGGATGACATAAGCAAACAGAAGACTGATGGTGAGCCTGTGACATGTGATGAATTTGGTGGTCTACCCAAGCAAGAAAATGCTAAGATTGAGAAGGAGCCTGACTTAGTTAAACAAGAAAATGGGATACAGTCTTCTGAAAGTGCAGCTGGAGTTAAATCTGGGAAACCGAAAATAAAGGGGGTGTCACTAACCGAACTATTCACCCCGGAGCAGGTTAGGGAACATATTACTGGTCTCAGACGATGGGTCGGCCAGGTATGCCTTATTATAGTACTCTGATTTGTTTCAGATACTGTTTCTATTATCGTTTGTAGATCATTGAGAAGTCATAGGAGGTGAATATATGTGCCAGCTTACTACTTGATTTACCAGAAAATTGACGTGGAGATAGGATGAGGTATATTGATGATACTTATTTTTTATTCTACAGAGTAAAGCAAAGGCTGAAAAAAATCAAGCAATGGAGCACTCAATGAGTGAGAACTCATGTCAGTTATGTGCAGTTGAGAAACTTACATTTGAACCACCACCTATTTATTGCAGCCCTTGTGGTGCTCGCATTAAGCGAAATGCAATGTACTACACAGTGGGAGCCGGTGATACACGACATTACTTTTGTATTCCATGCTATAATGAGTCTCGTGGAGATAGCATTTTTGTCGATGGAACTGCCATTCTTAAGGCAAGGCTTGAGAAGAAAAAGAATGATGAAGAGACTGAAGAATGGGTATGTACAATACAGACTTTTTGTTTTCATGGTGAAGAGTTTGGTAGAGATAGCATTGTTTGTTTCTGATAATCCCTAACAGTTATTCTTACGTTGTCTTTGTCTTCAATAAAATTGTGCAGTGGGTTCAATGTGACAAGTGTGAAGCTTGGCAGCATCAGATTTGTGCTTTATTTAATGGTAGGAGGAATGATGGTGGGCAAGCTGAATATACATGCCCCAATTGCTATGTTGCTGAGGTTGAAAGAGGAGAGCGCAAGCCCTTACCTCAGAGTGCTGTACTTGGGGCCAAAGATTTGCCAAGAACAATCCTTAGCGACCACATAGAGCAAAGGCTTTTTAGGAGACTGAAACAAGAAAGAGAAGAGAGGGCTAGGATTCAAGGAAAAAGTTATGATGAGGTGATTAACATTCTCATGATGACAGTTGATTCTCTTGTGGTGATCTTCTTGTTACTTTGAGGTTGCTGAAAGACTTTCACAATCGCTAATAATCATACACACAAAAAGAAAAGAAAGAAAGAAATATAGCTATATTCAAATAACTTTGCATGTTCATAGTTATACGCTGAAGAATCAAAAGTTGTAGAGGTGATATAAGTTGAAGCATATTTTTTTGTGGGTGATTGAGATTTTAGTGTGGAGTTTTTTTGTTGTACAATTAGGACGCTGAAAAATGGGGTAATTAGATCTTACCAACTTTTATGTTTGAAAGGATCCAGATGGCTTTGAATGTTGTTTTGCGTTTGCCACCCATTAGCCAGTTATGGGTCACGTAGCCACAAGGCTTATTGTGCATTGGCTAGAATTAAAGATTTCTGATTCCTTTGACTTGGGCCGTTTAACTTTCTCCTATATCTGGAATTTCTTCTTATTATTACTGTTAATCTCTTTTCCGGTCATTCGAAGTTGCATGTTAATCCTTTCTGCTGCTCGAGGAAATACACTCATGTCTTTTTTCATTGATATTTCCAGGTTCCTGGTGCTGAGGCACTTGTAATTAGAGTTGTTTCATCAGTTGACAAAAAGCTGGAAGTGAAGCAGCGTTTTCTTGAAATCTTTCAAGAAGTTAATTATCCGCCTGAATTTCCATATAAATCGAAGGTGTGAAGGATATAAATTAAATCTAATACATGCTTTTATGTTTGTTTTCCCTTAAATGTTTTACTGATCAGTTAAGTGTGATACATGCTTGTATGCTGAATATGGCATTTTAATTGTCATCATGAAATGCTTTTAAGTTATGTTTTTCTCTTTTAGGTAATTTTACTCTTTCAAAAGATAGAAGGGGTAGAAGTATGCTTGTTTGGCATGTATGTTCAAGAATTTGGATCAGAAAGTGCATTTCCAAATCAGCGACGTGTTTATCTGTCATACCTAGATTCAGTCAAGTATTTCCGGCCTGAGGTTAAAGCAGTTACTGGAGAGGCTCTACGTACATTTGTTTACCATGAAATTCTTGTAAGTCCAAACTCTTATTGAACTCCGCTTGGTGATAATTATTGTCGTGATTTTCATTTTACATGTAGTATCAGTGACCTATTTATTTGGCACCATTGTCTAGCATATTGGATTCTAAACCTTAGATTTTCAGATTGGGTACCTTGAATATTGCAAGAAGCGTGGTTTCACAAGTTGCTATATATGGGCTTGCCCTCCACTAAAGGGTGAAGATTATATCTTATATTGTCATCCAGAAATTCAGAAAACACCTAAATCAGATAAACTGCGCGAATGGTGAGGCAAATAGTTATCGAGATTTATTTTTTTAATTCCTTATATTTTTAGTAATCCATTATTATTAATTTCCCTGATATACCTGAATGCTGTTTCAGGTATTTGGCAATGTTAAGGAAAGCTTCCAAGGAAAATATCGTTGTTGAACTTACTAATTTATATGATCATTTCTTTGTAACTACTGGTGAATGTAAGGCCAAGGTAACAGCGGCTAGGCTGCCATATTTTGATGGTGATTACTGGCCTGGGGCTGCTGAAGATCTAATTAATCAGCTCCGTCAAGAAGAAGATGGCAGAAAACTGAATAAAAAGGGAACAACCAAAAAGACCATAACAAAAAGGGCTTTAAAAGCATCGGGTCAGTCTGATCTCTCTGCTAACGCATCAAAGGATCTGCTACTGATGCATAAAGTAATTTCTTTTCTTCCAAGTCCTTCAGCCTTTTTCCTTTTTGATTTTATTATGTGGAAAGCCAGTAGATATGGAAATTACAATCTTGCTATATTATTTGTGACATTTTCACAATTCCCCTCTTTTTTCCTTACCTCAGCTTGGTGAAACCATTTTCCCAATGAAGGAGGATTTTGTCATGGTTCACTTGCAGCATTGTTGCGTTCATTGTTGTATTTTAATGGTATCTGGAAACCGCTGGGTCTGCAACCAGTGCAAGAACTTTCAGATTTGTGATCGGTAAGATTGCTACTCCATTAACTGTGTATTATTATCTTGTATCTTTGAGCGCTCTCTCTCTCTCTCTCTCTCTCTCTCTCTATATATATATATATATATATATATATGTATATGTATGTGTATGTGTGTATGGGACAAGAAGTATAACATGTGGCAGTCTAGCCGGTAATAATTTTATCAGTTGGATCTTATAAATAGTAATGTGATTCTGTAGAACAAGAACCTATAATCTTTCAATCAGATCTATATATGAGATGGTTGTACTCTCTTTCATACACATAGTTAAAGCATCTATGTTATATTCTATTATTTACTTCGCAAGTTTGAACCTATGGTAGTATTCAATCTTTTTCTGCATTCTACAAATGAGTATGTTTCTTATTCTCTGACAGTTGTAAGTCTGGCCCACTTTCATATGCAAATGATAAATAATTATTAATACCATAGAGGTGTGCTAGTTAGGTAACTCCTTGGCATTATTTTTGTTATTATCACTAATTATATTTGGTCAGCCGTTGGCATTACTTTCTTGATGTAAAGGATAATTACATGGCTTAGCCTTTACAGTAATACAAACCATTGGCATTTTTTTATTATATTACTATTAATTTTGCTTAGTAAATTTTAGATATAAAGATTAATCACTTGGCTCAGCCTTTACGGTAATAAAACCGTGCAAGTTTTGCAGTCCTTGGTGTTAATATTTCAGTTATGAAACTGTTGTTGGGTAATGTTGATGCTTGGACTTCTCTTGTGTCAAGTTTCTTGGAATTTATTGTTGAACTAAACTCTGGCAAGGACAGAGCTTTTTGGCAAAATAGAATTCTTACTATTGCCGGCACAAAAATTTCATCTGTCAATTGACATGGTAATTCTACTACTATATATTTGCTCAAGGGATGTTTCAGAGTTACTTTTCCCCCCTCATTTAAAACTTCAATTTATTACCATAATACTTTTGCTTTTACAGAAAAGGAAGCTGATACTTGCTGCATTTAAGAAAAAACAGATTATTTTTCATGTTTCAAGACTCAACTCCCCTTCCCTCATCAATTCTTATCTTTGATCCTTTATCTTTCTCTATTCGTATTTCAGTCTGCTTCTTCCTGCTGGCAGAAAGTGTCCTAGACGTCTGTATCTGATATTTGCTTCTTTCTACTTTCACAGGTGCTATGAAGCAGAGCAAAAACGTGAAGAAAGAGAGAGACATCCCATCAATCAAAGGGAAAAACATGTTCTCTATCCGGTAAGTTTGTTGGTGTACTACAATATTTTACTTCCAGTGTTTGTGTTCGTTGCTTCTGTATGCTGACTTGTCTTTTCTTTTCTAATTGAGCTTTTGTGGAAAATTGTCATTGTGCAGGTTGAAATTACTGATGTACCTAGTGATACGAAGGATAAAGATGAAATTCTTGAGAGTGAATTCTTTGATACTAGGCAGGCATTTTTGAGTCTTTGTCAAGGGAATCATTATCAGTATGATACCTTAAGGCGGGCTAAACATTCATCAATGATGGTTCTCTACCATCTTCATAATCCAACTGCTCCTGCATTTGTCACGACCTGTAACGTATGTCATCTGGACATTGAAACTGGTCAAGGCTGGCGCTGTGAAGTTTGCCCTGATTATGATGTGTGCAATGCCTGTTACCAAAAGGATGGGGGCATTGATCATCCTCATAAGTTAACAAATCATCCATCCATGGCTGAACGTGATGCGCAGAATAAAGAGGCTAGGCAACTAAGGGTTCTGCAGGTGCTTTTTTTTAAAAAAAAACTTATTGTACTTCTTTTTTATTAAAAACATGGTAGATTTTTTATGCATTCTAACTGTATTGTTTCATAAAATTTGCAGCTGAGGAAAATGCTTGACCTTTTGGTGCATGCATCACAATGTCGTTCTGCACATTGCCAATACCCAAATTGTCGGAAAGTGAAAGGGCTTTTCCGCCATGGAATACAATGCAAAACACGTGCTTCTGGTGGCTGTTTACTTTGCAAGAAAATGTGGTATCTGCTACAACTTCATGCCCGGGCATGCAAAGAATCTGAATGCCATGTACCACGTTGCAGGTACATGCATGCACCTCATAACCTCAGGAAAACCCATATGTTATGCTCCTTTTTCTGTTGATGCTTATGGGTTTAATTTTAACGTTAATAATGTTAAAGTCCTTAATCAATACAGAGATCTCAAGGAACATTTGAGGAGGCTTCAACAGCAGTCTGATTCGCGACGTAGGGCTGCTGTGATGGAGATGATGAGACAGAGAGCTGCAGAGGTTGCTGGTAATTCTGGGTAAAACCTAATTGTAACTATAGGTCCGGATGTTTTGATGAGAACGCTCCCTTTTACCAAGTGAGGTAGAAAGTAGTTTTTGTGCTGCTCCACTGGTTCACTGCTCGGCAATAGGCAGTAGTGACGGGAAAAACTGGCTGATCTAGGTTACAGTTGGGGGGGGGGGGGGGAATAGG
>JBBYHO010517959.1:0-18864 GCA_038382025.1 Adansonia gregorii | reverse complement strand
TTTACTTTTCATATTTATCTTATGTTTTATTCTATATTAACTAAAAACAATATATTTGATAGTTCTCCAAAATAATCTTAAACTTGTAAAGATATATAAAAATTTTTATTCTTATTCCTCAAAATTCTTTAAAATTCATTTTTTTTTTTTGTGGAAGCACATAATGTCACATTAACCTTTGACTTCTCACTTATGCTTAATTTTTTCCTCTTTCAATTTGTTTTTCCTTCGCATATTTCCTCGCATAGCTACGTGTCACTATTTGCAATATGGCTAGGGCATGAATCTCGACCTACTAGACTTAAAGATAGTGAATCCCTTTTTTATTTTCTTTTTTCATTCGCATCTAGGGACCGAGTCATTGAGTAGATCGCTTATTCGACTTAACCCTAGGTAGTCATTATGAAGTGACCATTTATTTTGAAGTCGCCATTAATCTATTTTGGTTAGTGAGATTGCTCACCTCTTGGAGTCTATTTTTTGAAGGACAAAACCCTCAAAAATGAACTACGAGGTTTGCATCAACTAGAGATCATGTGGAAAGGTTTGAGAGTCAATTACAATCACGAATAAAAATTAATCCTTTTCACGATGCCTAGAAATCTATACCTATAGTTATGTGTTAATTTAAATCACAATTTTAAATCAATTTTGATATCTAATATTTAATTATAATTCTTGTATTTCAAAAAAATTTCTAAGCTAAATTTATTATTTTATTTCAAAAAAATAAAGTTTTTAATAATTTTAAAATCAAAATGTCATTCATACCTTACCAAATGAAGTCAAAGAAATACAAAGTTTTGTTTCATGAAATTCAAAAAATCCCGATTTCACTTATTTTGAAAAGGATATCTTATTATTAAAATAATCCGTGAAACTTTTCTCATATGTTGGGAGACATTTCTTATGGTACTTTAACTTGAAGACATTGTCTAGATTTTTTTTAAAAAAAATGGTTTCATAAAAAATAATAAAAATTTATCCTAAGACCCGATTATGATAAAAAGTACAAAACTAGTTTAAAAGGTTCGAATTTGGTCAATGAGACCAAAATGTCCCCTAAAGTATACATGAAAGTATCTTATTAACTTTAACGAACTTGGTTTTAAGATAAATTTGCTAAAATACCCTCTGACGTATACCTTCAATATAAAAATATCTTGATAAACCCAAATGAATCAATAATATCATGAAATGATTAGCCTATCCTAGAAGCATACCTTTCACATGAAAGTAGTATAGTGACTCTAAAAGACTCAGTTCTAAGATAAATTACTAAAATACCCTTAAAATATACTTTTGATGTGAAAGTATCTCAGTAATCCTAAAGGACTCAATAATGATATGAAAAGACAAACTATCCTTAAAGTGCACCTTTGACATGAAAGTATCTTGGTGACCCTAAAAGAGTCAGTTCTAAAGTAACTTACAAAAATGGCCCTAATGTATACCTTCAACATGGAAGTATCCTAGTAATTCTGAAAGACTCGATAATGACATGGAATGACAACTATACCCTAAATGAGTAACATAGATGGCCTAAAATACAAAAACTACTAATAGCTCTTTAAGCTTTTCAAAATTTGCATTTTGATACTAAATGGTGGGAAATGCTAAAATTACCTTTAAAATGTCCCAAATGCATTAAATAGGCTATTTCATGTTGAAAAGCCTTAATTAACCTTAAGATGCAAGGTATTTTCTAAATAAACCTAAACTTTCATAATTTTTTTATTTAGTACTTAAATGATTTAAAATGCAAAAATATTGATCAAAAGATATAAAAACACATGGAAATTTCACTCAAAATTACTAGTACTATTTGGCCAAACACCTTTGGCCTTAGAACAATATTTTTGAATTTTGCAATTTAATCCCAAAGGTTTTTAAAATTACAAAAGGCTTCTAAATGCCCAAAAATTAAAAAAAATTTCTATTTTCTAGCTACAACTATTTGACTTAGGCATGTAAATACTCCTAAATGAGTTTGGAAAAAAATTAAAAAAAGAAAGAATGGTCTTAAAGGTTTGACCAAGCTAAAAAAACCTCTAAATGGCCTAAAATATGCAAAATTTCATTTTGATTCCTCTAGGTTTAGGCCAAGCTAAGGAAAACCCCTAAATGAGTTTGAAAAAATTGGAAATATTATGAAGTTGTCCATGTAAGTGCTATCATGAACTAAAATAGTCCTCAAATGACCTAAAAATTAAAGGAAATCCCCTAAACTTTTGGTTATTCACAAAATAACCCTTAAAAATTTTTTCTTTTCATGAAACTAGACCTAAGTGCATGTTAACATCATTCCAGGATACTACAAAGCTTAAATCACAATACACATGAACAATTTTAATGAAAATATGTAGAATCATGCTAGCAAAAACTATATAATTTCATATAAAATGAAACTAAACAAATGCATGAATATATATATATATATATATATGAAAAATTCAACAACATCTAAGATCAATATTAATTTCTATGAACATTGATTCAACCTTTGACCTTTTTTTTTTCTAAAAAACATTTTTAATAAAGGATAAACAAAATGATGATACAAACTCACCAAAGTTTGGTCATTGCTTTCACCTTAATAAATTAGGTTCAGAAAGCTACCAACATTAAAATGAAACCTCGAAAAACATAAGTGGATGAAGATGAAAATAAAATGTATGAAAGGAAAACGAAAGAATTTAAAAGAAAAATATACCTTTCTTAACTTTAAAACACTTAAACTTAAGAAATAATTTTTTTTTCAAAGAAATTTTGCGAAGACAAATTTATTCAAAAACTCAAGAGAGTTTCCTATTGTTGGGAGAAAAAGAATGAAAAAAGAAAAGAAATCCCCCTTTGATATCACGGAATTGCTGTCCATTTATGGATCTAAAATGGCCATTTTTTCTTTTATTTAATTTGCTTGTTTGGTGGAGACCTATGACAACTTCTCATAAACCCATCCCGATGTCATAATCTACAACTAAAATCATGATATCTATCAAGAACTTCTTATCTAAACTTTTGGATTAAATTGGGATGAAACTAAACTTGTTGGAAGAGAAATTAAATTTCAACCAAATTAGTTTTATGCAACCAATTTGGTGACAATTTGAATTAAAAGAAAAGTTTAGTTTGAACTAAATTAATCCCATGTGAAATGGAGATTTGTCGGAATTGAAAATTTATGGAATAATTTGAATTCTATTGGTAAATTGAAACAAATAAATAAAAAATGAAATAAAATTCCTATACTCAAGAAGTTAATTAAAATTTTACATATGATAAAATTGTATTAGAAATTTAATCATGCAAAGTTCTAATCAAAATACCATAACAAAAAATTAAATTAAAGAAATTAATGTATAACAAGCTCTAATAAAAAATAGAATGGAAGAAATTAGTGTGTGCAAATTCAATTGAAAAAAATGGAAGAAAATTCTAAAGAGAAATTTGAAGAATCAAGCTAAAAATCATGAGAGTTTTCCAAATTCGCATATATCTAATATTGAGTTCCCCTAAGACTGGGTAGTTGAAAATTCCATGCATATACTATGCAGGGGAGATTCATGCATGAATTAAAAAAAGAATAAAGATAAAAGGAGATAAAAAATTGGAATATCCCAAGTGTTAAATTCTAAAAGAATTTTCGTAAATAAATTGAAAAGTTTGTGTGAAAAAAAAGTAATTAAGAATTCCAAATTGGTAAAAAGCATACAAAAGAAACTCTTACAAAAAATTCCATGTTGAAAATAAATGGAGAATTCAAAAACAATTTAAATCTGAAAATAATGAATTTCAAAATATGTAATCTAAAAGTATAGGGAAGCTAAAAATTTTAGACTCGAAAAGATTTTATGAAAGACACCTTACGGAATTGAAGATGTCAGACTAAAATGAGTGAACTAAATTCCTAAATATGCTCGAGCTTGGAAAAAAACAAGAACTGAGTTCAATGCACTTCTCAGAAATATTTATCGATAAAAACTAAAAGCTCAGAGCCCGAAACAAGTTTTACCAAATTTGTTTTCAAGGAAAAAAACTCGTGCTAATGTGAAAAATTCAAAATTAATTAAAAAATTTAATAATTTGGTATAAAATGACAATACAAACTTTTTAGTGAACATTTCAAATTTTTAAAAGTATCGATATAAATACTACATGGGTACTAGAAAAAGTATACAATAATCGACTTTAAAATTTCAAAAAATTTTAAAAGTGAAAATTTTGACCATTATATCATATCTAAAATTTAATTTTCAAAATTCCATAAAAAAATTCAAATGCTAATTTTTCCTTTCTAACGTTTGTCATTTTGCTTGGGATTTGTTCTTTACAGACCCCAAAACTATAATCTTTCATCAATGTGCATGAGCAGCCATTTAGATACGGCTTAAATATGTCTTAAAAAGGCCTATTCCTCTTATAAAAGATTGACGTCCATTTAGGCGATCACTTTGTTCTTGGTCTTGGATATTTCAGACTATCGAAGAAAGAACCTAGATGAAATTGGGTGTTTATAGCCACCCCTTTTAGGCTGCTGCTGAGAATAGGAATAGGGTAAAAGCCATAAACAACCTTTTGTTTGGGCCCATGATATTTTGAAAATAATAAATTTAAATAAATGTGTAACAAAAGATTCTAGTGGAAAATTTGGGATTTAAAGATGACCATAGGTGAAACTTTAATCATCATATAAGGTTATTGAGCAAAACCTAAAGTTGAAGGAGGTGACTAGGGTGGAACTTATGTCAAAAAGATTGGTTAGGGCAAAACCATGATAGTGACGGAGATGATTAGGGTGAAACCTAGCTCGATAGGTTCACTAAGATGAAACCATAATAGTTAAAGAGTTGACCAATGCTGAGCCTTTAGTCAAATAAAGTAACCATGGCAAAACCATAATAGTAAAAAGAGTGTCAGGGTGAAACCTTTAATCGAAAAGATTGTCTAAGGCAAAACCATAATAGTTGAAGAGGCCAGCTAGGCGAAACCTATTATAAGAAAGATTAACTAAAATGAAACCATAATAGTCAAAGAGGTGACCATGGCAGAACCTAAGTTAAAAGAATTGACTAGGGTAAAAATATAATAGTCAAGGAGTTTACTAGGGTAGAATCTTTAGTCAAAAAGATTGACCAAGGCTAAACCATAACAGTCAAATAGGGTGAATAGGACGAAACCAATTAGTTGGAAAAATTGACTAGGGCGTAACCATAATATTCAAAGACAATGATCCATTTGGATGAAGAAAACGTCTATCTTAACTTTTAATCTTAAAGAAATTGGCATACCTAAATGGTTTTCACCTCTAAAATATTCTATTTGATTTTTACGTGAGAGATGGACACAAGTTCTAAAATCATCTCTAGCATATTTTGATATAGCAGCGAAGGCTTCAAAACTTATTCTGGTTACCATCACTAGAAGCTTTGGATACACCACCAAAAACTTTGATATTTTATTTTGGTTACCACCACTAGAAACTTCGAATACACCACTAAAAACTTTGACATTTTATTCTAGTTACCACCATAAAAAACTTTGAAAGCATCCCTAGTTAAAACTTTGGATGCATCTCTAAAGATTTTGAAATTTATTTTTATCTTTGGATACATCACTAAAATGTTTGAAATTTATTCTAATATCACCACCAATTGCTTTGGATGCTCCACCAAAGATTTTGAAATTATTTTTGTTACCACCAGCAGTAGCTTTGGATAAACCACCAAAGATTTTGAATTTATTTTGGTTACCACCACCAGTAGCTTTGGATATACCACCAAAGACTTATCTTTTAAATAAATTCTTTTTAATTGCTTCAAATTTCAACATCAAAGAGCTTGTTTTTTTAACAAACTCTTTTTAATGCTTTAGATTTCACCATCAAAGACTTAATTTTTTTTTTTGTTATCATCATTAGAAGGTTTGGATGCACCGCCAACACTCATAAAAAAACCTTAAATGCTTTGAATTCCTCCACTAAAGGTTTTGGAAAAGTGTTTGAATGATCCATAGTTGATGCAGTTATAGTTATTTAGGTATGTACTGATTGCATAAATGATGACACCATTTGAAGAAATCAAATGATAAAAATGCACAGATTGGTAGTGTTCAAAATGATGCAAATACGCATGAAATAATGTGAATGCAATTATTAAAAATAAGACAAATGCATGTGGAATAATACAAATATTAACCTTATCTAATGGAATAGATGCATGTGAAATCTGTAAATATGAACATCAGTAAATAGGCAAATGAACGAGAAAATATGCATATGCTAATGTGATCTAATAGTGTAGGTACACATGATAGCAGATGATAGCAGATGAAGAATATGCTTTGAACAATACAAAGATCGAAACTCTTTCAGCTATCTTTTAGGTCTAGCTAACAATTCTTATCAGCTTCAAATCAAAAATCACTTTGAGCCTCTCGTACTCCTAGAAAGATCATTCTCTTTTTAATCTTTTGCAATCATCTTACCCTAATGATTTTAAAATTCAAATTTTTATTTCATTTTCTCCTTCTCATGGGTTCGGTATTATTCTAACTCAATGCTTTTCAATCCAAAGAACCTTAGTCTTTTTCATGACACATTTTCATGTTTTTCTAAATAATTATCTTATTGAAAAATTTATTTCATTTAAAACCACTAGACTAAAAGCATGTTATGTTCAAATCTTTTGAAGAATAATGATCTTTTATTGAAAAATTTATTAACTGATGATCTGCTTTTCTCAAAGTCGGTTGAACAGCTTAAAAAAACTTGGGTCGCCTAAAAATTTCATAATAGATAAGATACATGCCCTATTTTCCTAAGCATGAATAGATCAGGCCATATGAAACATGAATTTCTTTAAAAATCAAACAAATTGGATATTCTTTTAAGTCTTTTGAATATTAGCACTTTGATAGGTACCTGACTAACTGTGAAAGGTTTAGGAATAGAAAATCAATTTAGAAAAAAGATGGATTTAATTTTTGAAGTTAGTTTCTCTAACTAAGTGTTGGTAGCCTAAGGTACTTAGGGACTTTTGGATTCCCTAAATTTTTTCAAAATGTTTTTTGTTCATGCAAAATTTCCCATGGTGATACTAGCGATTCTTTGTTTTGCTCTAGATTACCTATTTATGGATTTTCGCCTTAGAACTTCATTATTTCCATATTTTATTTCTTTGTTTGCTTCATCATCCTTTAAGAAAAGCTCGTAACCTTTCTAAAAGAAAATTTTCCTAAAGAATTGACCCATCAGTTCACATAATCGTACTTGATTAAAATGGATTTTTCGAGGCACGTAATGTAGGTTAAGGTTTAGGATTCAAGAAGGAATGATGAATAGGCCCAAATATAGTGTTTCGAGGTGATTAGGGCAAAGATCATTTTTATTCCATAAAGGGTTTCATCCATTGTATTCTCTCAAAGCAGTATTTTTTTTTTGTTTCTTTATCTTTTCTTCTCTTTTCATTTTTCTCTTTTTCTTATTATTTGCATTTTTTTTCATTTTATGCTTTTTCTATTTTTTTCTTTTTTAATTTTTTTATTATAAAGGAAATTTTGAAAACTTAGTTCATTTTGTAATTGTCCTAGAATGTTAGGCATCTTTTTGGAGATGTTGAATAAAAGACTTACCCATCACATTTGCTCTGATTTTCTCCACACCATTTAGTATTGAGGGTGATCCTCAATTAGGGTTACAAAAAGAAATAATTTTTTAGGCTTAAAAAAGGTTAATTTTCTATATTGGTGAAAAGGTGATGAAAACAAGCCATTTATCACTTCAAACACAAGGAAAAAGATTCTCTAGAAATATCTATGTGTTGATATCTAATGTTGTCCAAGCCCTTTCCTCGTTAATTCAAAAATAGTCAAGATCAAGAACTAAGTGACTGCCTAATAAGGGTATGTTTCCATTTTTAGTCATGCTTAAATGACCACACATGCCCGTGGTAGAAAAATTATCATTTCAAGGGTCGTAGAGAACAAATCTCTAATAAAAAAGACGAATATCAAGGTAAAAAAATTAGCTTTTAACTTTATACTTGTGAAATTTTAAAATTTATTTTTCTAGATGTTGTTATGGTTAAATTTTCCATTTTAGGAAAAATTTTGAGAATTTTTTCTAAAATTTAAAAAATTGACCATTGTATATTTTTATTGATATCCTAGCAATATTTATGTTGATACTCACTCTGAAAAATCATAAATATTCAAGAAAAAAATTTTGTTGGCTTTTTTTGCCATAAGGTATGAAGTTGTTAATTTTTTGACGTAAACTTAAAATTTTCACAATACTGTAAGTATCATAGTTGTGAAATTTTTTAGTAAAAGTTGTTCTAGATTTCAGATTTTTATCTTTATCATTTTTAAAAATAAATATTTTGACTAATGTGTTGGATAAAATTCAGTTTTATAAAATCTGAACATATTTTTGAAATTTTCTCATTTCCAAGATATGGAGTTTTTTACTCCGTAAATTTTTTCGAGGGGATTTTTTAAAGTTTTTAATTTTAAAAATTTTCAAATATTACTATAAACCGAAAAATCATAAATATTCAAGAAAAAAAATTTGTTGGCTTTTTTTTCCATAAGGTATGAAGTTGTTAATTTTTTGACGTAAACTTAAAATTTTCACAATACTGTAAGTATCATAGTTGTGAAATTTTTTAGTAAAAGTTGTTCTAGATTTCAGATTTTTATCTTTATCATCTTTAAAAATAAATATTTTGACTAATGTGTTGGATAAAGTTCAGTTTTATAAAATCTGAACATATTTTTGAAATTTTCTCATTTACAAGATATGAAGTTTTTTACTCCATAAATTTTTTCGAGGGGATTTTTTAAAGTTTTTAATTTTAAAAATTTTCAAATATTACTATAAATTTGTATTAAATCATTTTTTTGAAATTTTGATTTGTTTTATGAGTTTTGCTTTTTTAGATAACAATTTTCTTCATAAATGTTGTTTCTTGTAAAATTTTATGGATTTGGAATTTTTAATGGTCTTTTCCCTACATATAAAATTATAGATTTTTAATTAGGTCTTAAAATTTTTAATTGAATTGATTATATGAAACTTTATTTCAAATGCATAATTTTTAATTTTTATAATTTTATCCTTTTAATTAATTTTTAGATAAAATTTTACATATCGTATAAATATCTTCTAAAACTTTCTAGGGGTTAATGATGTCATGCATGATGCAATATGCATAAAGACAAAAATTATTAATGAAAATTGTATCAAATTAAAAAAAAGTTAATAAATAATGAGAAAAAGGAAAAAGAAAAAATAAAGAACAGGGCCATTTGGCCAAGAAGGGTAAAGAACATTTTTGGCCTATCTTTCCACCTTGAAAATACTGAAGGAAGCTTTCATAAATAGCTAATGGCTTCCATAAGCCAAAATGACCAAAAAAATGCATTAAATTGCCTAAGTTTTTTTTCCCCATGTTATTCAAGCTTTCAAGGTAAGTTCTCTTGTAAAAGCTCTAATTTTTGTTAATTTCATGCTTGATTTCTCATTTTAGTGAGTTTTATGATTGCTTGAGCTCATGGAGTCCATTCCATTTGAAAGGCTAAGCATGAAAACAATAATCAAAGTTTATGGATCTTGTTAATATATTTGATTATGTTGTATTTATGTTAATTTTCATTATAATAATTTGCGTTTATTGGTAAAAATGATATTATCTTCATGAGTGTATGTTTTGTAATTTTTATAATGTCATGTTCATGTTGATTCATGTGGATTCACGTTGCAATATTACTGATTTTATGTATTTTCAAGCTAGGTAAATTTATGAAATTTCATGATGAAAAAACTTTGTTTCGGTAACTTCTATGCCTTGGTTGAACCTAATATGGATTTTTTAATGATGATTTTATGCTTAGTTTTGTGATGATTCAGACTATTTTAGTGTATTTGAAATTTGTAAGGACACAAAAATAATCTTACAAAAAATTTTAAATCCTTGGAAAGTTTTTTAGACTATTTCATGTTGGTTGAATCACATGAGTGGTTTGTTGGTGATGATTTCATGTTTTTTTTTTAGATTATTTTGTAATATTAGAAAATCAAAGGACTAAATTATAAAATATTAAAGTTTTTTAGGCCATTCTTGCTTAGCCGAAAGCATCATATCCCTTTAAGGGAGTGTTTAATGCATTCTTAAACATGTTTAGGCATTTTTAGATTTAAAGGGAAGCAATTTTAGAAAGTTTGAGGACTAACTTGCAAATGTGAAAAAAATTGCTTTGAGGCCATAGGTCTTTGGCCGAATTATTCTTGTGCTTTTTGGTTTGATTTTTGTGATTTTTCATGATGTGTTTGGTATTTATTTATGATTTTCCATTATGTACATATTAAATTGAAAAAATGCAACAGTTTTGAGAAAAATCATTCATCACTGGTACTTTGGTCATTTTGAAATATATTTTTCTTCTGGTGAAGAAAAATTAAAACTTTTCATATTCTTTCAGTTTTTCGTTAGGGTATGAATCTAATTTTGAAAAGTTTAAGGGGTTTAATTATAATTGTTGCATTTTACGTCACCTTTGATATTTTAATTTCTCATTTAAGATGAAATGGTCATTTTCCATCATTTTAGAGTCTTTAGGATTACCGGGATGCTTTCAAAATGAATGTAGTACCTAAGGGCATTTTAGTAATTTTTTATACTAGAGTCCAATGTAATCACTGAGATGCTTTTATACCAAAAATGTACATTTAGGATAGTTTCATTTTTTAATGATCTTTATGAGTCTTTAGGACTATCGGGATGCTTTCAAGACAAAAGTAATCTTTAAGGGCATTTTAGTAATTTTTCTTTAGAACGAGTCTAATGTAATTACTAGGATGCTTTTATACCAAAAGTGTATATTGAGGATAGGTTCACTTTTTAATGATCCTTTTCATGTCCTTTAGGATACCAGGATACTATCATGTTGAAAGTAAACCTTAGGGGTATTTTAGTAATTTATGTTAAAATCAAGCCCTATGTGATCATTGAGATACTTTTATGTCAAAAGTGTACAGTAGGAATTGGTTTATTTGTCTATAAGGTTATTGAATCTTTGAAGATACCAAGATACGTATACGTCAAAGGTACACCTTAGTGACATTTCATTAGTTTATTTTAGAATGAGTCTTTTAGGGTCACGGGAATACTTTTAGGTCAAAGATGCACTTTAAGGCACATGCTAGTAATTTCGACCAAATTAAGATCCTTAGAGTTGAGTTTCGTACATTTTGTCTAAACCGGGTCTTAAGGAATTTTTTAAGTATTATTAATTAAATAAAATTAGAGTTTTTGCAAATCAAGGCAATGTCTCCAATGTTAACATAGTATGTGGAATTTCTCCCAACATATAAGAGAGTTTCTATAGATTATTTTAATAATGAGATATCTTTTTTAAAAATATGCAAATCGAGATATTTTGAATTTTGGAATAATAAAACCTTTTGTATTCCTTCGGCTTTCCAGTAGGGTATAAAAGATAATTCGCGTTCCACTAGCTTTCCAGTGAAAGAGAATGATAAAAACCTTCATGTTCTTTTGGTTCTCTAAAAGGTTGCGAAAGATATTTTGATTTTAAAATATATTAAAAACTCGATTTTCTCATGTGAAATAATAAATTTGTTTTATAAAATATTATAGTGGGAAATATATTAAAATATCAAATGTTAAAACCGAATAAAAAGCAAATTTAAACTGACATATGGTTAATAAGGTATCGATTATTGGACATCAATGTCGTGGCATGGCCTAGATACAAATCCAGACCAGCCCAACTTAAAATAGCTGGTGCCCTTTATTCCCAAATATATCACTATTCTTTTACTTTTTATTTTAGTGACCTTATCATTATTACTTTTCTTACCATTCTTTTTTTATGCCTGGATATTGAGTTGTTAAGATGAATCACTCACTGGACTTAGCCCTAAATAGTCATTACGAAATGACTATTTTGGAGTCGCCACCCATCTATTTGCTAGGTGGATTGGTTACCTGTTGGAGTTTGTAATTCAAGGATTACGAAACCCTTAAAACAAACTTCAAGATCTGTGAAAATATCAAAGATCTCATGAAAGGGTGCGGAAGTTAGTTATAATCACATGTAAGGATCAACCTTTCCATGATGCCCTGCAGTTGGTACCTTATTAACCATGTATTAACATAAAATTTGATCTTTATTCAATTTCAATTTCAATTTTCAACATTAAATTATAATTCCCACATTTAAAAATAAAATTTTATGAAATAAATTTATTATTTTTGAAAATCCAAAATATCTTTCGCATCTTTCTAGAGAACAATAAGAATACGAAAGTTTTTATCATTCTCTTTCATACCTTGCTAGAGAACCCATGAAATACGAAAGGTTTTAAGAAATCAATATATCTTTTGTACCTTACTGGAGAGCTAGAAGAATACAAAAGGTTTTATTCTTTTGAAATTAAAAAAAAAAAACTCGTTTTGTATTAAAAAAATGATATGTAATTATTAAAATAATTCATAGAATCTCTCTTATAGTTTAGGAGAAATTCTACGTACTATTCTAGCATCAAAGATTTGCCTTAAGTTGCGAAAAATTCTAATTTTATTAATAATATTAATAATAATAAAAATTGCCTTAAGACTTGATTTAGATGAAATGTATTAAACTTGACTCTAAGAACCCAAATATAGTCGATTAGACCAACATGTCCCCTAAAGTACACCTTTGACGTAAAAGTATCATAGTGACTTTAAAATACTCGATTTTAAAATAAATTAATAAAATACCCATAAGGTGTACCTTTGACATATAAGTATCTCCGTACCTTGTGAACTCGATAACTTTATAAAATGATGAACCGATCCCTATTACAATCTTCGATATATAAGTATCCTGGTAACCATTAAGAAGTTCATTCTAAGATAAATTACTAAAATGCCTTTAAAATGTACCTTTGACATAGAAATATCCAAGTACCTAAAAGACTCTATAACTCTATAAAAAAATGACCCTATCCTTATTATGCACCTTTAACACATAAGTATACTAGTGATCATAAAGGGCTCGATTTTAGGATAAATTACTAAAATACCCTTAGCGTATAGCTTCGACATAAAAGTATCCTGGTACCCTAAATGGCTTGATAACTTCATAAAAAAAAGAATCTATCCCTATTATGCACCTTCAACATATAAGTATCTCAGTGACCAAAAAGGACTTGGTTTTAAGCAAAATTACCAAAATGGCCCTAAGGTATACCTTTAAGATAAAAGTATCACAATACCCTAAAGGACTAAAAAATAATACAAAATGATAATTATACCCTCCATGGGTAACTTGGATATCAAGATTGACCTAAAATGCAAAAATTGCTAATAGTTCCCTAGTCTTTTCAAAATTGCATTTCACACTAGCACTGGAGGAATGCTAGAAATATTCCTAAAATGTCAAAAATATTTCATTAACTCCAAAGTACAAGATTTTTCTAAATGATTCCTAAACTTTGCAAACTTTGCAATTTAGTCCCTACATGAAATAAACATCACAAAATAACATAAAACACATTACAAAAATCATGGAAATCATGCCAAAGATCACATAATCGATTCTGCTAAGCACCAATGACCTTAAAACAAAAATTTTACAAATTTTCAAATAACTCCCTAAATTTTTTAAAATTATAAAATAGCCCTAAAATTATAAAAAAAATGCCTAAAACATATTCACGCATATTAAAAGAAACATGTACACACTTTCACAAGTATTCATAAGCAATCAGCCAAACATGGAAGGCCATGAAACAAATTTTTTTTATTTTTATAATTTACTCCTTAAGGTTTCCATATTTACAAAATAGGCTAAAAATCAAAAACATCACAAAAAAGTCCAGACATGATTTAGCCAAGCTTGGAATCACCCTTCCAAGGCCTTTAGAATTTTGGAAAAATTATTTTTAAGCCTTTAAAATATAACAAAATAATACAAAATATCACAAAATCCAGAATAAAAAATTATTCAATGACCATAAACATTTTTGGCCAGTATATATATCAACTAAAAACAATTTTTTCCTCACATATTTTCATGAATATCAACATAAATACATGTCATAATCTTTACCAAGCATAAATATCCATAAATACATAATAAATGACAAAAAAATTAACATAAATCCATGTGAATATTTTTAGAAAAATAGAACAACAATATACACATGAAAATAACAATATTTCTATCAACAAAAACAAACTATTTTTTATAAAAATCACCTTATTACCAATAAAAATTAAATATAATAACAAAATCAAGAAACTTTGATCATGGCCTTCATTCTTGGCCTTTAAACATTAACCAAAATTCATGAGCACTAGTATTCATTAGGCTTACAGAAAAGATGAAACTTGATAGAAATGAATAAAAATGAACAGTTGGCCAAATGATTTTACCTTCAAAACCTTGAAATCTTAAGAAATTTTTTTGTTTTTTGTAATTTTTTCTCAATGAAAGCCAACCAACCTTGCTTGAAAGCTTTCTTTTTTTTTTCTCTTTTTTCTAAAAGAGAGAGTCAGCTAAGGGCTCAAGAAAAGGCCCTTTGCTGAATGGATCCTAGAGATTTCTAGGATTTTTTATTATTATTTTATTATTTTTTGATAAAATCTTAATTTATTAGTTTTGCCATTTTGCATGATGATGTCATGCAAGATATCATCATCTAGAAAAATGAAAGAGAAAGAAAAAAATCTATTTTGGATTGAAAAATGGTTTAGGGACTAACTCGAGACAAATTAAAAATTATGTTTTAAAGGAAAAAATTTTGCATATCAAATTTAATTAAAAATTTAATCAAAATATGCTTTTTGGACTTGTTAGAAAACAAAAATAGGCTTATGGGGCTTTTCAAAAAACTAATGGGCTTATCGGGCCCATTTGAAAAATTTATAGGTTTTAAGGCCAATGAAATGAAAAAATAAATTTTGAGCCCATTAAAAATAAAATTTCCATATAAAAATTCAAAAAGGAATTTTTAAAAAGTTTTATGTGCAAAAAGAAGGCTATTAAATATCCCAAACTCGTAAAAGTTTATGAATGAAAACCTTTTCAGAAAAATTGTCATTAAAAAAAAATGCAAAACTTAAAAAATAGATTGAATTTTCAAAAACTGATTTTGTAAGAATTTAATGAAAATATTGAAGAATTTTAAAATTTATAAACTAAAAAAATCCCCTCAAAAAAATTTATGGAATAGAAAACTCTATATCTTGAAAGCAAAAAAATTTCAAAAATATAATAAAAATGAATTTTATCCAACACATTAATCAAAATATTAATTTATAAAACTAATAAAGGTAAAAATCTGAAATTGAGAACAACTTTTACCTTAAAATTTTCACAAGTATGATACTCGCGGTATTGCAAAACATTTAAAATTAATTATTAAAATGGACAACTTGATACCTAGTGGTATAAAATGCCAATACAAAATTTTCCTTGAATATTTTTTATTTTTCAGAGTGATAATCGACATAAATACTATAGGAATGTTGGTAAAATATACAATGGTCTACTTCTAAGTTTTAGAAAAAATTCTTAAACAATCCCTAAAAATAGGAAATTCGATCGTAATATCATCTGCGAAAATAAATTTCAAAATTTCACAAGTATAAAATTAAAAGCTAAATTTTTTACCTTGATATTCATTTTTTATCCAAAATTTGTTCTCTACGACCTTTGAAATGGAGCTAATTGTTTCACATGCACCTGCAGCCATTTAGATATGACTGAAAAGGTCTTGAAAACATCTAATCCACCTTGAGGAAATCTACCCTTATTAAGCAGCCGTTAAGTTCTTGGTCTCGAATATTTTTGCACTATCAGGGAAAGGGCCCAGATAAAATTAGGTGTCAACAATCACAAGAAGGTTAATCCTTACTTGTGATTGTAACCGGCTCCCGATTTTATATGATCATTGGTATAATTTGTAGACCTTAAAGTTTGTTTTTGAGGGTTTCGTGACCCTCAAAATATGAATTTTAATAGGCAACCAACCTTACCTAGCCAAAACAAGTTAGCGGCGACTCCAAAATAAATAGTCATTTTGTAATGATTATTTAGAGTTAAGTCAAGTGAATGATTCATCTTGACAACTTAGTCCTGTGTGAAAAACAAAAATATTAATGATTATATAGGCCGTTAAAATATTAAAAAAATGATGAAATATATATATAT
Organism: Adansonia gregorii; assembly: GCA_038382025.1. Lineage (NCBI taxonomy): Eukaryota > Viridiplantae > Streptophyta > Magnoliopsida > Malvales > Malvaceae > Adansonia > Adansonia gregorii. Next base: position 2,637 of record JBBYHO010517959.1, on the reverse strand, counting down.
ATATAGGAATAGAGGGTACATTGTAATTTTAAGTCGAGCTGGTCAAATTTGTATCCAGGCCATATTACGACACTACGTTAAACATATGATGACAATTTGAATTTTTTTTTTCTTGTTCTTTTTTTTTAAAAAAAAATCATGCATGTGTTTCCTTTTTCTCTCCAATTTGTAAGCATGATTCGTTTTTCAGTTTATCACTGACAGAAAATCAAGCAATGCAAGGATTTATGTTTGTAGGAAAATTTTGTTCCCGATTCCTCAAGATATTCGATTATGGGTTTCAGGCTATATTTAAAAAACTGTCAGAAAGAAATATGGCTCAAATGGTTTGCTAGAGACATCCAACAATTTTGTTTAGTCATCATGCCCTAATGTAAAAGTCATAAGCAACTTCCAAGGAATGGTCATAAAGAACATGTTTCAGTTACTAGAAAAAAGTGGGTGATTTTGGATACAACCTTGGTACACATCCAATTGCCATAACTAGGGTTCCTGAAGGAACATTTCATTTGTCTGATTGCACAGAAACTCATAAAATTTTTGAAGCTTAACTCTATCACTCTTTACCTTGGTTATGCTTCTCTTTTTTTTTGTCGTTTTAAGGAAATAATGATTTGGGCTTCTGAAACTACTTCTCTAGATCATCCAAATAGTCATAGTTTATTTTAATGGAAATGAATACAATAGGACAAGCTTACTCCCAAAATTAGTCATTAGTATTCTCGAGACTTATCATCATAATGCTTTTGAATATATTTGCCTTTAAGAAAATAATCTATCTTATCAAACAATATTCAAATGCATGTTTCACAAAATGATGTCAATCCAAAGAGAAAAGCTTCTCAAAATAAGGGTTGCACTAATTACTATATAGCATGTGTCCCCTTATTACAAACCCAGCTATTTTCAACGTTTATCTCCTACTTGTATGCCTTAAATGACATATGGCTTTCCATTTTTCGAAGCTTAATTTTTCAGCTTTGATGAGGCTTGAGACTTTGTACCTAACAGTGGGACAATCCTCTATTGAGTGACGTAAATTACCAGAATCGTAATCACAACACTGGTCGATGTCATACCAATATGAATACATGGTTTTGAGGCTTGATTTGGATAGGTATCAAAAGGTGATTCTCAATGAGCTCAGGTAAAAGCTCAATATAAGGCATGGGGATCTACTGAACCTAATTTGGATTTCACTTCTTTTGTCTACTCTCACTGTTCCCTTAAGCACTTAATTTATGCACAAATGTGAAAGTCGGTGTAATGTAAGCATTGGTTAGTACAGATCTTGTGATACACTATTCATGACAGGATAACATGGCTTATAAGAGTGATACCGATATTGACCAAGATCCTTAAGTGGTTAGTTTATTTAAAGGACGGCTTGGATTTCTTTTTCCTTTTCACTTGTTTTTCTCTTTTCTGCCATAGGCATATCATTAACTTATATATTTCCCTTTTTGATGACATTTTTAGTAATAAACTTAGGGATAATTATATCAATAAAATTTTTTGTAACACTTCCTATGAGTTTGTCAAAGAATGGATTAGGTAGTGTATTCAGAAATAGAGATGCTATCTCTTTTTTTCCTAACAAAGGTGGTCATATTTTGGGCCGCTACATCCTTCAATCTTTGGGTGTACTGTATGAACATTTTCGTTGATTTTTTCGTTGTATTCTAGAGAGATAATCTATTTGGTGCCCATCCAACATATGCTTGTATTGCTAAACAAAAGCATTAGTCAAGTTCACCCAACACTTACTTGACTCTGATTCAAGTCATTATCATCTCATAGTTGATTCTCACAAGCTTTCTTGAAAATAATAAATGAGAAGCTTGTCATTATATGCATGCCTAGTTATTTTTCTAATAAACCTTTTGACATGGGCCAGTGAAGATATGCCATTAAACTTTTCAAAGCTTGGCATCTTGAACTTAGGAGGGAGGATTAGATCTGGTACAAAGCTTAACTCATTTACATCCACACTATTGAAGTCATTGACTCTTTCTATTACTTTGATCTTTTTTTCAAAGAGTTATTATTTTCCTTTATCGCTTTCAAGTTTAACTCTTTTTTAGGCCTTAAGTATAAGACTTTCTTGCTTTAAAAGCCCATCAAGTTAATAACCATTAGATCATCCAAAGTAGGATCCAAACTTACACTTATTATCCCTTAGTGAGCGTTAGTGTCAGTGTGAATATGTATTATGGGATTGGTTTCCAAAAGTTGAGTACACTAAGGTGGTTGTCTTTTTGCCCCAGATGAGCTAGAAATAGCATTAGGGTGATTCCCTTGATTTCCTAAATTTATATTTTTAGACTTTTTACCTTTAGTGGTCCTTATTTCCATTAGCTTAAAGATTTGCACTTGCATATCCTCTTGCTATTTCATCAATCTTTCTAGCATTTCATGATGGGTTACCTTTATCCTTTCTATGCATGCTGAATATTCATCTCCCATGGTTAATGACATTTGATTTTCTCGACACCTCTGATTTGAAAGAGAAAATTCTTTTAGAGAACTCTTAATTTGAGCAAACCTTTATTTCGTCCCCTCACCCTTAAAAAATGCATGTTTTGAATGACTGCATGTATGAATGCATATATATGAATAAGTATAAAAGAAATGTTT
>JBBYHO010517948.1:0-18867 GCA_038382025.1 Adansonia gregorii | reverse complement strand
CATTCTTTTTTTATGGGCATTACAATTATGTTCTTCTCATTGCGATACATGATATTGATGCTTTGGATTTGCAAGAAAAGCTTTTCTTTCCTCCATTTTCCTTATAATAGAAGCTTATTTTTAATGGGTACTTGTAATAATCTCTATTCTTTTTGTTAATGGGCACCATAATCATGTTCTCTATAATGGGGTACACAATATTAATGCATTGGATTTGCAAGAAAAGCTTTTCTTTCCCCTATTTTCCTTACAATTAATGGCCTTCCGTGAAATGAGACAAGTTTAGATACTCGTAATAATCTCTATTTTTTTTGCTATGGGCACTACAATCAAGTTCTCCATAATGGGATACACGATATTGATGCTATGAATTTACAAGAAAAAGCTTTTCTTTCCACCATTTTCCTTATGATTAGTGTTCATCCGTGAAATGAGACAAACTTAGATACTCGTAATAAGCTCTATTCTTTTTGTAATGGACACTAAAGTCAAGCTCTCCTTATTCGGATACATGATATGGATGCTTTGGATTTGCACGAAAAGCTTTTCTTTCCACCATTTTCCTTATAATCAAAGGTCATCCGTGAAATGAGTCAAACTTGGATTCTCATAATAAACTCCATTCTTTTTATGATTGGGCACTACAATCATAGTCTTTACATTGGGATACACGATATTGATGCTTTAGGTTCACCAGTAAAGCTTTTCTCTCCATAATTTTCCTTATTATCGTAATTCATCTGTGGAAAGAGGCAAACTTGGATACCCATAATAAGCTCCATTCCTTTTTTATAGGCATTACAATTATGTTTTTCTCATTGCAATACACGATATTGATGCTTTGGATTTGTAAGAAAAGCTTTTCTTTCCTCCATTTTCCTTATAATAGAAGTTTATTTTTGAAATGAGACAAGCTTGGGTACTTGTAATAATCTCGATTCTTTTTGTCAATGGGCACCACAATCATGTTCTCAATAATGGGTTACATGACATTGATGCTTTGGATTTGCAACAAAAGCTTTTCTTTCCACCATTTTCCTTATAATTAATGGCCTTCCATGAAATGAGACAAGCTTGGATACTCGTAATAATCTCCATTCTTTTTGCTATGGGCACTACAATCATATTCTCTATAATGGGATACACGACATTGATGCTATGAATTTGTGAGAAAAGCTTTTTTTTCCATTATTTTCCTTATAATTAGCGTTCAACTGTGAAATGAGACAAAAGTGGATACTGGTAATAATCTCCATTCTTTTTGTAATGGGCACAAAGTCAAGTTTTTCTTATTGGGATACATGATATGGATGCTTTGGATTTGCATGCAAAGCTTTTCTTGCCAGCATTTTCCTTATAATCAAAGTTCATCTGTGAAATGAGTCAAACTTAGATTCTTATAATAAACTCTATTTTTTTGTGATTGGGCACTACAATCATGTTCTTTACATTGGGATACATGATATTAATGCTTTAGGTTTGCCAGTAAACTTTTCTTTCCATAATTTTCCTTATAATCGTAATTCATCCATGAAAGAGGCAAACTTGGATACCCATAATAAACTCCATTCTTTTTGTTCTGGGCACTACAATTATGTTCTCCTTATTGGGATGCACGATATTGATACTTTGGATTTACGAGAAAAGCTTTTCTTTCTGCCATTTTCCTTACCATTAATGGCTTTTCATGAAATGAAACAAGCTTGGATACTCATAATAATCTCTATTCTTTTTGCTACGGGCACTATAATCATGTTCTCCATAATGGGATACATGATATTGGTGCTATGAATTTACGAGAAAAGCTTTTCTTCCACCATTTTCCTTATAATTAGTGTTCATCTGTGAAATTTGACAAACTTGGATGCTCGTAATAATCTCCATTCTTTTTGTATTGGGCACTAAAGTCAAGTTCTCCTTATTGGGATACACAATATGGATGCTTTGGATTTACACAGAAAGCTTTTCTTTCCACCATTTTCCTTATAATCAAAGTTTATCCATGGAATGAGTCAAACTTGGATTTTCATAATAAACTCTATCCTTTTTGTGATTGGGCACTACAATCATGTTCTCTACATTGGGATACACAATATTAACGCTTTGGATTTGCAAGAAAAACTTTTCTCTCCACCATTTTCCTTACAATTACTGTGAAATGTGATAAGCCTGGATACTCATAATAATCTCTATTCTTTTTGCTATGGGCACTGCAATAATGTTCTCCATAATGGGATACATGATATTGATGCTATGAATTTGCAAGAAAAGCTTTTCTTTCCATTATTTTCCTTATAATTAGTGTTCATCTTTGAAATGAGACAAACTTGGATGCTCATAATAATCTCTATTCTTTTTGTAATGGGGACTAAAGTCAAATTCTCCTTATTAGGATACACGACATGGATGCTTTGGATTTACACAGAAAGCTTTTCTTTACGCCATTTTCCTTATAATCAAAGTTCATTTGTGAAATGAGTCAAACCTGGTTTCTCATAATAAACTCTATTCTTTTTGTGATTGGGCACTACAATCATGTTCTCTACATTGGGATACACGATATTGATACTTTCGATTTGTAAGAAAAGCTTTTCTTTCCACCAATATCATTGTAATTAATGTTCATCCATCAAATGAGACAAATTCGGACGCGTGTAATAATCTCCATTCTTTTTGTTATAGGTACGACAAACATGTTTTCCTTTTTTAGGATGCATGATATTGATGCTTTTGATTTGCAATAATAGTTTTTCTTTCTGCCATTTTGCTTATAATAAAAGTTTATTTATGAAGTGAGACAAACTTGGATACTTGTAATTATCTCAATACTTTTTGTTATCGGCACTACAATCATTTTTTCCACTGTAGGATACATGATATTAATGCTTTTAATTTGTAGGAAAAGTCTTTATCTCCAACATTTTCCTTGTAATTAATGTTCATTCATGAAATGAGAGAAACATGGCTACTCATAATAATCTCTACTTTTTTTTTATAGGCACTGCAATCATGTTCGCTTCCTTGGGATACACGATATCGATGCTTTGGATTTGCGAGAAAAGCTTTTTCTTCCCACTATTTTCCTTAGAATCAAAGTTCATCCGTGAAATGAGACAAACTTGAATACCCATAATAAAGTCCATGATTTTTTGTTATGGGCACTACAATCATGTCCTCCTTATTGGCATACATGTTATCAATGCTTTGGATTTGCAAGAAAGGCTTTTCTTTTCACCATTTTCCTCATAATCAAAGTTCCTCTGTCAAATGAGACAAACATGGATACTCATAATAATCTCCATTTTTTTGTTATAAGGCACTATAATCACGTTCACCTCCTTGGGATACATGGTATTCAAGCTTTGGATTTACAGGAAAAGCTTTTATTTTCCCCATTTTCCTTATAATTAGTGTTCATCCATGAAATAAGACAAACTAGGATACTCGTAATAATCTCTATTCTTTTTATTATAGGCATAACAATCATTTTCTCCTCATTGGGATATGCGATAGTGATGCTTTAGATTTACAAGAAAAGCTTTTTTTTTTTCACCATTTTCCTTATAAAAGTTTATTAGTGAAATGAGACAAATGGATACTCATAATAATCTTCATTCTTTTTTTTATTGGCACTACAGTCATGTTCTCCACATTGGGATACATGATACTGATGCTTTGGATTTGCAATGAAAGCTTTTCTCCCTACCATTTTTCATAAAATTAATGTGTATTTGTTAAATGAGTCAAACTTGAATACCTATAATAATCTCTATTCTTTTTGTTTTGGGCACTACAATCATGTTCTCCTTATTGGGATGCACGATATTGATGCTTTGGATACTCAAGAAAAGCTTTTTTTCCCACCATTTCCCTTATAATCGAAGTTCATCCAAGTTGGATTCCCATAATAATCTCCATTCTTTTTGTGATTGGGTGCTACAATCATGTTCTCCATATTGGGATATAAGGTATTGATGCTTCAGATTTGCAAGAAAGACTTTTCTTTCCACTAATTTCCTTATAATTGATGTTCATCTATCAAGGAGACAAACTTAGACAGTCATAATACTCTATGGATTTTGTTATGGGCACTACAATTATGTTCCCCTCATTCGGATACACGATATTGATACTTTGGATTTACAAGAAAAGCTTTTCTTTCCACCATTTCCTTTATAATAAAAGTTCATCCGTGAAATGAGACAAACTTGGATACTTGTAATAATCCCTATTTTGTTTCTTATTGGCACGATAATCATTTTCTCCACAGTGCGATACATGATATTGATGCTTTGGATTTGCAGGAAAAGCTTTTCTTTCCACTATTTTCCTTGTAATTAATGTACATTCATGAAATGAGACAAATATGGATACTCATAATAATCTCTATTCCTTTAGTTACAGGCATACAATCATGTCCTCCTCATTGGTATACACGATTTAGATGCTTTGGATTTGCAAGAAAAGCTTTTCTTTCCACCATTTTCCTTATAATCAAAGTTCATCCATGAAATGAGACAAACATGGAAAATCGTAATAAGCTCCATTCATTTTCATATTGGGAACTACAATCATGTTCACCTCATTAGGATACACAATATTGATGCTTTAGATGTGCAAGAAAAGCTTTTATTTCCACCATTTTCTTTATAAATAGTGTTCAGCCATAAAATGAAACAAACTTGGATATTCATAATAATCTCTATTCTTTTGGCTATGGGCACTATAATATTGTACTCCTCATTGGGATAGATGATATTGATGCTTTAGATTTGCAAGAAAAGCTTTTGTTTCCACCATTTTCCTTATAATTAAAGTTTATCCATGAAATGAGACCAACCTGGATGCTCGTAATAATCCCTATTTTTTTTGTTATTGGCACTACAATCATGTTCTCCACATTGGGATGCATGATATTGAGGCTTTGGATTTGCAAGAAAAACTTTTTTTTGCACGATTTTCCTTATAATTAATGTTTATCCATGAAATAAGTCAAACTTGGATACACGTAATAATCTCCATTCTTTTTGTTTTGCGCACTACAATAATGTTCTCCTCATTGCGATACATGATATTGATGCTTTGGATTTGTAAGAAAAGTTTTTTTTTCCACCATTCTTCTTATAATCAAAGTTCATCTGTGAAATAAGTTAAGCTTGGATTCTCCTAATAATCTTCATTTTTTTTTGTGATTAGGCACTGCAATCATGATCTCCACATTGGAATACATGATATTGATGCTTTGGATTCGCAAAAAAAGCTTTTCTTCGCACCATTTTCCCTACAATTAATGTTTATCCTTGAAATGAGTCAAACCTGGATACATGTAATAATCTCCATTCTTTTTGTTTTGGGCCCTACAATCATGTTCATCTCACTGGGATACACGATATTGATGCTTTAGATATGCAAGGAAAGCTTTTCTTTCCACTATTCTTCTTATAATCAAAGTTCATTCGTGAAATGTGTTAAGCTTGGATTCTCCTAATAATCTCTATTTTTTTGTGATTAGGCACTGTAATCATGTTCTCCACATTGGGATACATGATATTGATGCTTTAGATTTGCAAGAAAAGCTTTTCGTTCCACCAATTTCCTTATAACTAATGTTCAACTATTAAATAGGACAAACTTGGATACTCGTAATAATCTCCATACTTTGTGTTATGGGCACTACAACTACATTCTCCTCTTTGGGGTAAATGACATTGATGCTTTAGATTTGCAAGAAAAGCTTTTCTTTCCACCATTTTCCTTATTATTAAAGTTCACCTATGAAATGGGACAAACTAGGATACCCGTAATAATCTCCATTCTTTTTGTTATTGGCACCACAATCATGTTCTCCACATTGAGATACACAATATTGATCTTTGGATTTTCAAGAGAAGCATTTATTTCCACCATTTTCCTTATAATTAATGTTTATTCGTAAAACAAGTCAAACTTGGATATTCATAATAATCTTGGTTCTTTTTGTTTCGGGAACTGCAATCATATTCTCCTCATTGGGATACATGATATTGATGCGTTGGATTTGCAAGAAAAGCTTTTCTTTCCACTATTTTCCTTACAAACAAAGTTAATATGTGAAATGAGTCAAACTTGGATTCTCCTAACAATCTCCATTCCTTTTATGATTTGGCACTGTAATCATGTTCTCCACAATGGGATACATGATATGATGCCTTAGATTTGCAAGAAAAGCTTTTCTTTCCACCAATGTCCTTATACTTAATGTTTATCTATCAAATAAGACAAACTTGGATACTCATAATAATCTCCATTCTGTTTGTTATGGGCACTACAATTATGTTCCTCTCTTGGGATACACAATATTGATGCTTTGGATTTGCAAAAAAAGCTTTTTTTTCCTCTATTTTCACTATAATAAAAGTTTATCTGTGAAATGAAACAAACTTGGATACTCGTAATAATCTCCATTATTTTTGTTATTGGCACTACAATTATGTTATCCACATTGGGATACACGATATTGATGCTTTAGATTTCCAAGAAAAGCTTTTCTTCCACAAATTTCTTTATAATTAATGTTGATCCATCAAATAAGATAAACTTGGATGCGCATAATCTCCATTCATTTTGTTGTGGGCACTACAATCATGTTCTCCGTACTGGGACACAAAATATTGATTCTTTGGATTTGGAAGAAAAGCTTTTGTTTCTGCCATTTTACTTATAATAAAAGTTTATCCGTGAAATCAAACAAACTTGGATACTCGTAATAATCACAATTCTTTTAGTTATTAGCACTATAATCATTTTCTCCACAGTGGGATACATGATATTGATGCTTTTGATTTGCAGGAAAAGTTTTTCTTTCCTCCATTTTCCTTGTAATTATTGTTCATTCATGAATTGTGACAAACATGGATACTCGTAATAATCTCCATTCTTTTTGTTATAGGCACTACAATCATGTTCTCCTTATTGGGATACACGATATTGATGCTTTGGATTTATGGGAAAAGCTTTTTTTTTTCCACCATTTTCCTTATAATCAAAGGTTATCCGTGAAAATGAGATAAACTTGGATACCATGATAAACTTCATTATTTTTGTTATGGGCACTAGAATCATGTCCTCCTTATTAGGACTCACGATTAATGCTTTGAATTTGCAAGAAAAGTTTTTCTTTCAACCATTTTCCTTATACTCAAACTTCTTTTATAAAACGAGACAAACATGGATACTCATAATAATCTTCTTTTTTTTTGTTATCAAGCATTGCAATGATGTTCATCTCATTGGGATACATGGTATTCATGCTTTGGATTTGCAAGAAAAGCTTATGTTTTCACCAATTTCCTTAAAATTAGTGTTCATCATTAAAGTAAGACAAACTTGGAAACTTGTAAAAATCTCCATTCTTTTGTTATGGGCACTACAATTATCTTTTCCTCATTGGATATGTGATAGTGATGCTTTGAATTTGCAAGAAAAGCTTTTCTTTCTACCCTTTTCCTTATAATAAAAGTTCATTCGTGAAATGAGACAAACTTGGATACTCGTAATAATCTCCATTCTTTTTGTTATTGGCACTACAATCATGTTCTCCACTTTGGGATACATGATATCAATGCTTTGGATTTGGAAGAAAAGCTTTTCTTTCCACCACTTTTCGTATAATTAATGATTATCCGTGAAACGATTCAAACTTTGATACCCATAATAATCTCTATTCTTTTCATTTTGGCCACTTCAATCATGTTCTCCTCATTGAGATACATGATATTGATGGTTTAGATTTGCAAGAAAAGCTTTTCTTTTCACCATTTTCCTTATAACCAAAGTTCATCCATGAAATGAGTCAAACTTGGATTCTCCTAATAATCTCCATTCTTTTTGTGAATGGGCACAAAAATCATCTTTTCCATGTTGGGATACATGGTATTGATGCTTCCGATTTGCAAGAAAGGCTTTTCTTTCCACCATTTTCCTTATAATTAATGTTTATCCATCAAATGAGAAAACTTGGATAGTCATAATAAACTCCACGCTTTTTATTATGGGCACTATAATTATGTTCTCCTTATTGGGATCCACGATATTAATGATTTGGATTTGCAAGAAAAGCTTTTCTTTCCACCATTTTCCTTATAATAAAAGTTTATCCATGAAATGAGGCAAACATGGATACTCATAATAATCTCTATTCTTTTTTTATTGGCACGACAATCATGTCCTCCATATTTGGATACACGATATTGATGCTTTAGACTTGCAAGAAAAGTTTTTCTTTCCACCACTTCCCTTATAATCAAAGTTCGTCCGTGAAATGAGACTAACCTAGATGCTTAGAATAATCTCTATTCATTTTGCTATTGGCACTACCTTCATGTTTTCCACATTAGGATGCATGATATTGATGCTTTGGATTTGCAAGAAAAGCTTTTTTCACATCATTTTCCCTATAATTAATGTTTACTTATGAAATGAGTCAATCTTGGATATGCGTAATAATCTCCATTCTTTTTGTTTTGGGCACACAATCATGTTCTCTTCATTGGGATACACGATATTGATACCTTAGATTTGCAAAAAAAGCTTTTCTTTCCACCGTTCTCCTTATAATCAACGTTTATCTGTGAAATGAGTCAAGCTTGGATTCTTCTAATAATCTCTATTTTTTTTATGATTAGGCACAAAATCATGTTCTCTACATTGGGATACACAATATGGATACTTTGGATTTATAAGAAAAGCTTTTCTTTCCACCAATTTCCTTATAATTAATGTTCATGTGTCAAATGAGAAAACTTGGATACTCATAATAATCTCTATTCTTTTTGTTATAGGCACTACAATTATGTTCTCCTTATTGGGGTGCACAATATTGATGCTTTGGACTTACAAGAAAAGCTTTTCTTTCCTCCATTTTCACTATAATAAAAGTTTATCCATGAAATAAGACAAACTTGGATACTTGGAATAATCTCTATTCTTTTTGTTATTGGCACTACAATCATGCTATCCACATTGGTATACATGATATTGATGCTTTGAATTTGCAAGAAAAGCTTTTCTTTCCACCATTTTCTTATAATTAATGTTTATCCGACTAACGAGTCAAACTTGGATACTCATAATAATCTCTATTCTTTTTGTTATGGGCATTACAATCATGTTCTCCTCATTGGGACACACGATATTGATGCGTTGGATTTGCAAGAAAGGCTTTTCTTTCCACCATTTTCCTTATAATCGAAGTTTATTCATGAAATGAGTCAAACTTGATTCTCCTAATAATCTTCATTCGTTATTCATGAAATGAGTCAAACTTGGATTCTCCTAATAATGTTCATTCATTTTATGATTGGGCACTACAATCATGTTCTCCATATTGGGATACACGATATTGATGCTTTGGCTTTGTAAGAAAAGCTTTTTTTTCCATAAACTTCCTTATAATTAATGTTCATCTGTCAAATGAGGGATACATGATATTGATGCTTTGAATTTGCAAGAAAAGCTTTTCTCTCCACCATTTTCCTTATAATAAAATTTTATGCATAAAATGAGACAAACTTGGATACTTGTAATAATCACGATTCTTTTTGTTAATCGGCACTATAGCCATGTTCTCCACATTGGGATGCACGATATCATGCTTTAGATTTATGACACAAGCTTTTCTTTCCACCATTTTCTTTATAATCAAAGTTCACCTATGAAATGAGTCAACTTTGGATTCTCATAATAAACTCCATTCTTTTTGTTTTGGGCACTGCATCATGTTCTCCTCATTGGGATACACAATATTAATGTTTTGGGTTTATGAGAAAAGCTTTTCTTTCCATAATTTTCCTTATAATTAAAGTTCATCTGTGAAAAGAGATAAACTTGGGTACTGTAATAAACTCTATTCTTCTTGTTATGGGCACTACAATTTTGTTCTCCTCATTAGGATGCACGATATTGGAACTTTGGATTTGTAAGAAAAGCTTTTCTTTCCTCCATTTTCCTTATAATAAAAGTTTATTTTTGATATGAGACAAACTTGGATACTTGTAATAATCTCAACTCTTTTTGTTAATGGGCACAACAATCTCGTTCTCCACATCGAGGTGCACAATATTAATGCTTTGGCTTTGCAAGAAAATATTTTCTTTCCACTATTTTCTTTGCAATTAATGGTTTTTTGTGAAATGAGACAAGATTGGATACTTGTAATAATCTCTATTCTTTTTGCCAAAAGTACTGCAATCATGTTCTCAACATTGGATACATGATATAGGAGCTATGAATTTACGAGAAAAGCTTTTCTTTCCACCGTTTTCCTTATAACTATGCTCATCTATGAAATGAGACAAACTTGGATATTCATAATAATCTCCATTCTTTTTGTAATGGGCACTAAAATCATGTTCTCCTTATTGGGATACATTATATGGATGCTTTAGATTTGCAAGAAAAGCTTTCTTTTCGCCAGTCTCCTTATAATCAATGTTCATCCGTGAAATAAGTCAAACTTGGATTCTCATAATAAACTCCATTTTTTTTGTGATTGAGCACTGCAATCATGTTCTCCAAATTGGGATACACGAAATTGATGCTTTGGATTTTCAAGAAAAGCTTTTCTTTCCACCAATTGCGTTATAATTAATGTTCATCTGTCAAATGAGACAAACTTGGATATGCATAATAATCTTCATTCTTTTTGTTATGGGCACTACAATCACGTTCTCCTTATTAGGATACATGATATTGATGCTTTGGATTTGGATGAAAAGCTTTTCTTTTTGGCATTTTGCTTATATTAAAAGTTTATCTGTGAAATGAGACAAACTTGGTTATTCATAATAATCTCAATTCTTTTTGTTTTCTGGCGCTACAATCATTTTCTCCACAGTGGGATACATGATATTGATACTTTTGATTTACAGGAAAAGTTTTTCTTTTCACCATTTTCCTTGTAATTAATGTTTATTTGTGAAATGAGACAAACATGGATGCTCATAATAATCTCCATTCTTTTTGTTATGGGCACTACAATCATGTTCTCCTCAGTAGGATACACGATATGGATGCTTTAGATTTGCACGAAAAGCTTTTTTTCGCCATTCTCCTTATAATCAAAGTTCATCAGTGAAATGAGTCAAACTTGGATTCTCATAATAAACTACATTCTTTTTGTGATTGGGCACTATAATCATGTTCTCCAAATTAGGATACATGATGTTGATGCTTTGGATTTGCAAGAAAAGCTTTTCTTTCCACCAATTTCATTATAATTAATGTTCATCTGTCAAATGAGACAAACTTGAATGCGCATAATAATATCCATTCTTTTTGTTATGGGCACTACAATCATGTTCTCCTTATTGGGATACACGATATTGATGCTTTGGATTTGGAAGAAAAGCTTTTCTTTGTGCCATTTTGCTTATATTAAAAGTTTATCCGTGAAATGAGACAAACTTGGTTACTCGTAATAATCTCAATTCTTTTTGTATTGGCACTATAATCATTTTCTCCATAGTGGGATACATGATATTGATGCTTTTGATTTAGAGGAAAAGGTTTTCTTTCCACCATTTTCCTTGTAATTAATTTTTATTCATGAAATGTGGCAAACATGGATACTCATAATAATCTCCATTCTTTTTGTTATGGGCACTCCAATCAAGTTCTCCTCATTGGGATACATGATATTGATGCTTTAGATTTCCAAGAAAAGCTTCTCTTTCCACCATTTTCCTTATAATCAAATTTCATTTGTGAAATGAGACAAACTTGGATACTCATAATAATCTCCATTCTTTTTTGTTATTAGCACTACAATCATGTTCTCCACATTGGGATACATGACATTGATGTTTTGGATTTGCAAGGAAAGCTTTTACTTCCACTATTTTCCTTATAATTAATGTTCAATAGTGAAATAAGTCAAACCTGGATACTCATAATAAACTCCATTCTTTTTATTATGGGCAGTATAGTCATGTTCTCCTCATTGGGATACATGATATTGATGCTTTGGATTTGCAAAGAAAGCTTTTCTTTTTGCCCTTTTTTTATGATCAAAGTTCATTCGTGAAATGAGACAAACTTGGATTCTTGTAATAATCACCATTCTTTTTGTTATTGGCACCTTAATTACGTTCTCCGCATTGGGATACACGGTATTGATGCTTTGGATTTGTAAGAAAAGCCTTTCTTTTCACCATTTTCCTTATAATTAATGTTCATCCGTGAAATGGGTCAAACTTGGATGCTCGTAATACTCTCCATTCCTTTTGTTATGGGCACTATAATCATGTTCGCCTCATTGGGATACACAATATTTATGCTTTGGATTTGTAAAAAAAAAAGTTTTTCTTTCCACCATTTTCCATACAATCAAAGTTATTCATAAAATGAGACAAACTTGGATACTCCTAATAATCTCCATTTTTTTTGCCATTAGCACTATAATCATGTTCTCCACATTAGGATACACGATAATGATGCTTTGGATTTGCAAGAAAAGCTTTTTGTTTCACCATTTTCCTTATAATTAATGTTTATCAGTTAAACGAGTCAAACCTGAAGACTCATAACAATCACCATTCTTTTTGTTATGGGCACTGCAATCATGTTCTCTTCATTGGGATACACGATATTGATGCTTTTGATTTGCATGAAAGGCTTCTCTTTCTACCATGTTCTATAATCAAAGTTTATCTATGAAATGAGACAAACTTGGATACTCATAATATTCCCTATTCTTTATATTATTTGCACAAAACCATGTTCTCCATATTGGGTACACGATATAGGTGCTTTGGATTTGCAAGAAAAGCTTTTCTTTCCTCTATTTTCCTTCCAATTAATGTTCATTTGTGAAATGAGACAAACTTGGAAATTCATAATAATCTCCATTCCTTTTGATACGGGCACTATAATCATGTTCTCCATATTAGGATACATGATATTGATGCTTTTGATTTGCAAGAAAAGCTTTTCTTTCCACCATTTTCCTTATAATCAATGTTCATCCATGAAATGTGACAAATATGGATACTCGCAATAATCTATATTCTTTTTGTTATTGGCACTACAATCATGTTCTCCACATTGGGATACGTGGTATTGATGCTTTGAATTTGCATGAAAACCTTCTCTTTTCACCATGTTCCTTATAATTAATGTTCATCCATGAAATGAGTTAAACTTGGATATTTGTAATATCTCCATTCCTTTTGTTATGGGCACTAAAATCATGCTTTCCTCATTGGGATACACGATATTAATGCTTTGGATTTGTAAGAAAAGCTTTTCTTCCACCATTTTCCATATAATCAAAGTTATTCCAAAAATGAGACAAACATGGATACTCATAATATTTTTTGTTCAGTTTTTTAATTGCACTACAATCACATTCTCCACATTAGGATAGACGATATTGATACTTTGAATTTTCAGGAAAAGCATTTCTTTCCACCATTTTCCTTTCAATTAATGTTCATCCGTGAAATGAGACAAACCTGGATACTCGTAACAATCTCCATTCTTCTTGTTATGGGCACTACAACCATGTTCTCCTTATTGGGATACATGATATTGATGCTTTGGATTAGTAAGAAAAGCTTTTCTTTCCACCATTCCCCTAATAATCAAAGTTCATCAGTGAAATCAAACAAACATGGATACTCATAATATTCTTCATTCTTTTTGTTATTTACACTATAATCATGTTCTCCTCATTAGGATACACGATATTAATGCTTTGGATTTGTAAGAAAAGCTTTTTTTTTTCACATTTTCCAAATAGTCAAAGTTATTCCTGAAATGAGACAAATGTGGATACTCACAATATTTTCCATTGATTTTGTTAATTACACTACAATCACGTTTTCCACATTAGGATAGATGATATTGATGCTTTGGATTTGCAAGAAAAGCTTTTTTTCCACCATTTTCCTTAAAATTAATATTTTTCCTAGAAATGAGATAAAATTGGATATTCATAACAATCTTCATTGTTTTTGTTACAAGCACTACAATCATGTTCTACTCATTGGGATACAAGATATTGATGCTTCGGATTTGCAAGAAAAGCTTTTCTTTCCACCATTTTCCTTAAAACTAATGTTTTTTCATGAAATGAGATAAAATTGGATATTCTTAATAATCTACATTATTTTTGTTAAGGGCACTACAATCATGTTCTCCTCATTAGATTACATGATATTAATGCTTTTGATTTGCAAGAAAAGCTTTTCTTTACACCATTTTCATTATAATCAAAATTTATCCCTAAAATGAGACAAACTTGGATACTCATAACAATCTCCATTCTTTTTATTATAGGCAGTACAATCACGTTCTCCTCATTGAGATACACGATATTGATGCTTTGGATTTGTAAAGAAAGCTTTCCTTTTTTCCATTTTCTTTTTTATTAAAGTTCATCTGTGAAATGAGTTAAACTTGGGTACTTATAATAATCACCATTCATTTTGTTATTGGCACTACAATTATGTTCTCCATATTGGGATACTCGATATTGATGCTTTGGATTTGTAAGAAAAGCATTTCTTTCCACCATTTTCCTTATAATTAATGTTCATCCGTGAAACGAGTCAAACTTGGATGCTCTTAATAATCTCTATTCCTTTTGTTATGGGCACTATAATCATGTTTTCCTTGTTCGAATACATGATATTGATGCTTTGGATTTGTAAAAAACAGCTTTTTTTCCACCATTTTCCATATAATCAAAGTTATTCATGAAATGAGAGAAACTTGGATACTCCTACTCATCTCCATTCTTTTTGCCATTGGCACTATAATCATGTTCTCCATATTAGGATACATGATAATGATGCTTTGGATTTGCAAGAAAAGCTTTTTGTTCCATCATTTTTATTATAATTAATGTTTATTAATGAAATGAGTCAAACCTGGATACTCGTAATAATCTCCATTCTTTTGGTTATGGGCACTGCAATCATGTTCTCCTCATTAGGATATATGATACTAATGCTTTTGATTTGCATAAAAAGCTTCTCTTTCGACCATTTTCCTTTTAATCAAAGTTCATCCGCGAAATAGGACAACATGGATAGTCCTAATGATCTCCATTATTTTTTCCATTGGCACTATAATCATGTTCTCCACATTGGGATACAGCATAATGATGCTTAAGATTTGCAAGAAAAGCTTTTTGTTCCACCATTTTCCCAATAATTAATGTTTATCTGTGAAATGTGTCAAACATGGATATTTATAACACTCTCCATTCTTTTTGTTATGGGCACTACAATCATGTTCTCCTTATTGGGATGCACAATATTGATGCTTTAGATTTATAAGAAAAGCTTTTCTTTTCACCATTTTCCTTATAATCAAAGTTATCTATGAAATGAGACAAACACGGATACTTATAATATTCTCCATTCTTTTTGTTATTTACTCCATAACCATACTCTCCACATTGGGATGCACACTATTGATGCTTTGGATTTTCAAGAAAAGCTTTTCTTTTCACCATTTTTTGTACAATTAATGTTTATTCATGAAATAAGACAAACTTGGATACTCGTAATAATCTCCATTCCTTTTGTTATGGGTACTGCAATCATGTTCTCCTCATTGGGATGCACGACTTTGGATTTGCAAGAAAAGCTTTTTTTCCCACCATTTTCCTTAAAATTAATGTTTCTTTGTGAAATGAGATAAAGTTGGATATTCGTAATAATCTTCATTCTTTTTGTTATGGGCACTATAACCATGTTCTCCTCATTGGGATACACAATATTGACGCTTTGGATTAGTAAAAAAAGCTTTTCTTTCCACCATTTCTCCTATAATCAAAGTTCATCTGTGAAATGAGACAAACATGGATACTCATAATATTCTCCATTCTTTTTGTTTTTTTACACTACAATCATGTTCTCAATATTGGGATACACGATATTGATATTTTGAATTTGCAAGAAAAGCTTTTCCTTCCACCATTTTCCTTACAATTAATGTTCATCCCTGAAATGAGACAAACTTGGATACTCGTAATAATCTCCATTCTTTTTGTTATGGGTACTATAATCATGTTCGCCTCATTGGGATACATGATATTGATGCTTAAGATTTGCAAGAAAAGCTTTTATTTCCACTATTTTCCTTTTTTTTGTGAAATGAGATAAAATTGGATGTTTGTGATAATCTTCATTCTTTTTCTTATGGGCACTACAGTCATGTTCTCTTTATTGAGATACATGATGTTGGTGCTTTGGATTTGCAAGAAAAACTTCTTTTTACACCATTTTCGTTATAATCAAAGTTTATCCATGAAATGAGATAAACTTGGATAATCGTAACAATCTCTGTTCTTTTTGTTATTGGTACTACAATCATGTCCTCCATATTAGGATGATATTGATACTTTAGATTTCCAAGAAAAGCTTTTCTTTCCACCATTTTCCTTATAATTAATGTACACCCATGAAACAAGTCAAACATTGATACTCATAATACTCTTCATTCTTTTTGTTATGGGCACTACAATCATGTTCTCCTTATTGGAATACACGATATTGATGCTTTGGATTTGTAAGAAAAGCTTTTCTTTCCATAATTTTCCTTATAATCAAAGTTAATCTATGAAATGAGACAAACATGGATACTCATAATATTCTCTATTCTTTTTGTTGTTTGCTCCGCAATCATACTCTCCATATTGGGATGCACGATATTGACACTTTGGATTTTAATGAAAAGCTTTTCTTTCCACTATTTTCCATGTAATTAATGTTCATTCTTGAAATAAGTCAAACATGGATACTCGTAATAATCTCCACTATTTTTGTTATGGGCACTACAATCATATTCTCCTTATTGGGATATATGATATTGAAGCTTTGGATTTGCAAGAAAAGCTTTTCTCTCTACCATTTTTTGAATAAACAAAGTTTATCTGTGAAATGAGACAAATATGGATACTCGTAATATCCTCCATTCTTTTTTTATTTGCATGACAATTGTGTTCTCTACATTGGGATGCACGATATTGATGCTTTAAATTTACAAGAAAAGCTTTTCTTTCCACCATTCTCCTTGCAATTAATGTTCATCTGTGAAACTTGGATACTCGTAATAATCTCCATTCTTTTTGTTATGGGTAGTGCAATCATGTTCTCCTCATCGGGATACACGATATTGATGCTTTAGATTTGTAAAGAAAGCTTTTCTTTTCACCATTTTTCTTGTAATGAAAGTTATCCATGAAATAAGACAAACATGGATACTTATAATATTCACCATTCTTTTTTCTATTTGCATGACAATCATATTCTCCACATTAGGATACATGATATTGATGCTTTGGATTTGCAAGAAAAGCTTTTCTTTCCACCATTTTCCTTATAATCAAATTTCATTCGTGAAATGAGACAGACATGGATATTCATAATATTCTCCATTCTTTTTGTTATTTGCATTGCAATCATGTTCTCCACATTAGGATGCACAATATTGATCCTTTGGATTTGCAAAAAAAGTTTTTCTTTCCACCATTTTCCTCACAATTAATGTTCACTTGTGTATTGAGACAAACTTGGACATTCATAATAATCTCCATTCTTTTTATTATGGGCACTACAATCAAGTTCTCCTCATTGGGATACATGATATTGATGCTTTGGATTTGCAAGAAAAGCTTCTCTTTCCACCGTTTTCCTTATAATCAAAGTTTATTCGTGAAATGAGACAAACTTGGATACTCGTAATAACCTCTATTCATTTTGTTATTGGCGCTACTGCCATGTTCTCCACATTAGGATACACAATATTAATGCTTTGGATTTGCAAAAAAAGCTTTTCTTTCCACCATTTTCCTTATAATTATGGTCATCCGTGAAAAGAGTCAAACTTGGATACTTGTAATAATTTGCATTCTTTTTGTTATTGGCACTACAATCATTTTCTTCTCATTGGGATACATGATATTGATGCTTTGAATTTGTAAGAAAAGTTTTCTTTCTACCATTTTCCTTATAATCAAAGTTCATCCGTGAAATGAGACAAAGATAGATACACGTAATATCCTCCATTTTTTTTTATTTGCACTATAATCATGTTCTCCACATTGGATTACACAATATTGATGCTTTGAATTTACAAGAAAAGCTTTTCTTTTCACCATTTTCCTTGCAATTAATGTTCATCTGCCAAATGACACAAAGCTTGGATACTTGTAATAATCTCCATTGCTTTTTGTTATGGGCACTATAATCATGTTCTCCTTATTGGGATACATGATATTGATGCTTTGGATTTGCAAGAAAAGCTTTTTTTTTCCACCATTTTCCTTAAAATTAATGCTAATCCGTGAAATGAGATAAACTTAGACATTTCTAATAATCTCAATTGTTTTCGTTATGGGCACTCCAATCATGTTCTCCTTATTAGGATACATGATATTGATGCTTTGGATTTCCAAGAAAACCTTTTCTTCGCACCATTTTCCTTATAATTAAGGTTTATCTATGAAATGAAACAAACTTGGATACTCGTAATAATCTCCATTCTTTTTGTTATTGGTACCATAATCTTGTTCTCTACGTTGGGATACACGATATTGATGCTTTTGATTTGCAAAAGATGCTTTTCTGTCCACCATTTTTCTTATAATCAAAGTCGATTTGTAAAATGGGACAAACTTGGATTCTCAAAATAAACTCCACTCTTTTTGTAATTGGGCATTACAGTCATGTTATCCACATTAGGATAAACGATATTAATGCTTTGGACTTGCAAGAAGAACTTTCTTTCCACCATTTTCCACATAATTAATGTTTTTTCATGAAATGAGACAAGCTTGGATACTCGTAAAAATCTCCATTCATTTTTTTATGGGCACTA
>JBBYHO010517937.1:7243-17443 GCA_038382025.1 Adansonia gregorii | reverse complement strand
AAAGGGTTTTATTTTGTTGATTGGCTAAAATTTTCAGCCAACTTCCCGGCATTATTTGTACAATGACACACAAGATATCATCAACCGCTCCATCCTTCCTACTGGCAATTCATGCTGTTAGTTTAGCACATGACAGCCATTGATGTGTAGTTCCAAAGTGGGAGAGAAAGTAGCTACTTTTTTAGAAGGGAGGCTAGTAGGCAACAACGATCCACAAACTTTGAGCAAAGGTTCTAAAAGATCTTGAACCTATACGTATTCCACGTTTTGAGAAATACCTGGCATGGCTACAAGGAATAAAAGGTTAGCAACATTGTTTCAATATCAATTGTCAAAAACAATATTGCATCCTAACACCTATCAATCATCAATGGAGACTTAGAAAGAGATTCCACAGATTGCTAACTTAAATGGCGGCTAAAATTTTAAGTGGAGAAACAGAGATGCACAGTAATGTAGGCAAAATATGAGACACTCTAATGACACTGGAAAACCAATATACAATTATAATTTTATAGCTCATGGAATCATTGCGAATTCTTGAAAAAACATCATGCATGGTTGTAGGTAATAGTTAAAAGCAATAAGTAATTAACTTAACTCTCCACTGTTTTAATCCCCCATCAATATCATGTTTCTTAGAGCTGAATCAACATAGAAGGCTGACCCAATAACATATTTGTCTTCTACGGTTCTTTCTATGAGATGATCCTTTCAAGTGCCCTATATAGTTAGATAAACATGAAACTGCCTATGATTAGAATTTCAGTTTAGATTAAACAAAAATGAAAAGTTTCAAGTACCTATGGGTCTTTACTTCAAGGGCACTTTTTCACCGATTAAGCTTCCAGATGCCTGTTAAATAAAATTAAGAGAAAAAAAATAACTACAGGTTTTCCTAACAACAAAAATAAATTTAATTAAATTATCAATATTAAGATATGATGCTTATTTTCTAAATTGCTCGATACCTGCATTTGAGTTTAAGGAACATGGGAAGATTTTCCAAGTCAGCTTTCAGAGTTTCAATTGCGAACAGGATGTCCGATCTCCCTGTATTATTACTAGAAACTTGATTAGGAAAGGTTAGTCTATGGGTCTTCAATGAAGCAATGACATTGCTATGGAAAAACTCTCCTGCATTTGAAAATTTAAAACAACATCAGAAAATTTTGGCGTACCAAATATAATCCAACACAGGAAAGGATTATCAGAAGAACGAGTTCTTCATATAGAAGTATACATACTCTATCAGCGGAGATATTCAAAATGGCTGCGGTTATACAGGCATTTATCTTTGAATGGTTAAACATTGCATGTTGATCTTGCTATCTTTGAATGGTGAAGAACTGGAACTTCATGAAGAGTAATAGAAAACCCACTGTGGCAGATTCAGCTTTGAAACTTCAGATTACCTGTAAAAATTGTCACCAACACATCACATTTAACATCATCTGTCTAATGAAAACCAAATATTAGTAATTAATCATCTTGCCTATCTCTTAAATGGTTCCATACCTGTGGTAATCCGAATATGAGAAAATACGGGATGCTCTGAAAATTTTGTGAGGATGCATCTATCAATAATTACAACTGTTGCTCGAGGGAGAGAAGCATGCATCAAGAAGAGATATGTGCCCATAAATGTGCAAATATATTCCAAAAGACCATGAATATGACAGTATTACAGATTTTGGCCGAACATCCTTCAATATTGCAATGAAATGTCAAGTATTGTTAACTAAAATCCCATATACAAGGTCATAACAATTGCAATTGAATGCATTGTCTTCATAAAAAAAATTTAAGAAATTATTGGAAATTTTAAAAAGTTAAAGATTGACATACCAACGGTAATAATGTGATCGAATGTGGCATATTCGCTTTTTCTCCCAGTTTCCTTGATTTCATACTCTCTTACTAATACAAGCATAAGGCAGAGATGCTATCTTCAAATCAATCCAGCCTTTACCCAGCTTTAAGTGAGGTTCTGACTGCTTTCGAATGAAAAGTATTCGTTATTCAGCTGAAGAGAAGGATGGTACATGAGGTAAGCGACATAGTCGAAATTTGAAGTTATATAATAAAAATATATCAAACTGCATGAAAAGAACATGTTTAAAATGGTTTCACACCTGTGGTCTGAGCGTGGAGAAATCAGTGCCAGCTTTTTGCAGTTGAGCTTTCAATCTAATTGGCTAGGGATGACTATTATACAGTCAATTATAACATAAGGTATGTGGGAAATCTTGGACCACTGTCGTCCTTTACCCCTTCTGCACTCTTTTTTTAGCAACGGGCAATCGAAAATCAATAGCTGATTAAGTGAGAGAAGCATTTCTTTTTCCGGAGGAGACATGATGTTAGAACAATTAAAGATTTTCGAAATTTTTCATACAGACAAACGTGAGAGAAGAAGGCAGCATCATTCCTATCCCTTCCTCCGGAAACGACACCACATTTGAGCATCCTTCACCGCTGATGGTGAGTCGTTGAAGAGAGGTGAGTCTATTTAATCCCCATTCAACCAGTGACCTATATATATTGGGTGTGTTTTCGATTTCAAGTGATGTAAGGCCGGTAGGGAAACCCTCTTCTGGGAAAGATATGTCAGCCGACCAATCCTGCACACTTAATTCCCGAAGGGAGGTGAAGTTGTTGATGCACTTTGGAAGGGCTCCAAATTTTTACAACCTTCAATGAATAAAACTCTGAGGTTGGTGGTGGGCAATCCACTTTCTTCGAAAGAAATCAGACTTGAACACCAGCGTATTTTAATCTCTTGAAAATGGCCGAGCTTGTCTAATCCTGGCGGTAAAGATTTAACTTTTTTCATTTTTCTTTAAGCAAATAGATTCAAGACCAGTTGTTTCGTGGAAGTCCTGGGCAACGCATACCAACTCTGGACAACTCGAAATATATAGATCTTTAAGCGATATGGGTAACTTGGCGTTTAAAAATAAGCGAGTCAGCTTTGAGCAGTTGTCAATTTGGAGACGTCGAAGCCGGTTATATTTATCAACCCTTGACGATAAACATACTAGAGATGGTCAGCCTTCAATTTCCAAGTGCTCAATAAGACAAGTGTTGCTACGCCCACTCTTATTTTCTCTTTCATCCACCAAATACTGCAAATTCTCACAGTCCCGAATCACCAGCTTTTTTAAAGCTGGAGGCATGTTATTCTCTGCAAAAGAAACCAAGCCTAGACACTTTATAATTCTCATATCTGTAAGGTATGCGAGAGCATGTAAGACTCTTGGTAGTCTATTGAGCCTTTCACATTTCCTTATTATTAGAGATTCAGCACCGAAAATCTCCTCAAGTTGCAATTTCTCCTCCTCTGCTTCTAAAGAGACCAATTGGGACAATTCTCAATTGTAATGAAACGATGCCCAACAAATCCTAGCCCATTTTGCGATAAAGATGTCAACTCCTTCCAACCATTAATGTTAAAATGTTCCAAGTTTGCAAACCTGGACATCATCCTCTCCGGTGGAATACTAAACTTTGAAATGTCTGAAAGAGAGACACTTTGCAAAGAGGTAACCTCCTGTGCAGAAGAGCATTCATCCACCAATTCTTCACACCCATTTATGCTTAATTCACATAACGAAGGGAAACCTGAAATCGAAACTGCCAACCTTCTACACTCCAAGATTTGAAGTTTTTGCAAAGAAGAAAGACGGGTAGGCAACCTTCCCAACAGTTGAGGACAGTGACTGATTGAAAGCTCACGAAGGCTGGGGAATTTCAAAACTTGCTCGTCACCTTCATAAGGGTCCCAATCCATCCAGTTTGTCATTCTTTCGAGACAGAGAGTCTCTAGCGATGCAAAAGCGCTCGATTGATTTTCTCCAAGGAACTCAACACCAATCTTATTTGCCTCATCCAAACCACTAATTGAAAGAATTTTTAACAGTGGCAACCTTCCTATGGATGGTAGTGATTTGCAGTTTTTACAATTGCGGAGCTTCAAAGATAATAGATTCTTGAAGGTAGAATCTGCTATCCAGTTGGAGAATTTTGCACCACCGTAATTCTCAATGATGAGTTGCTCAAGCTTTTTCTGAGGACGAAGAAAGTCCAACACACGTTCTTCAACTTCTTTATTACTTGTGCCATTCTCGAAGTCTCTACTCCATTGTAGTCTCAGCTTATCAATCCCCAATTTCTCATTTAATTTAGCTTCCGCTGCATCTTGGCCATTAACATTCTTCAACCCAGAAAGACAAAAATCACCTCTGAGACTTGACAAATGTTTCAATTCTCGAATATGATGTCCATCACCTTCGCCGATGACAAAATTAGATAACTTTTGAAGGTTGATTAGCTTACCGACTCCAGGTGGCATTCCATTTATTGAATTCGAACCACTGATATCAAGATAATGCAAGTTGACTAGATTTTCCATCTTTGCAGGTAACCTCTCAAGCTTCCAACATTCTTTTAATATTAGAGTATCTAAATGGTAAAGGGTACATAGAGAATCAGGTAAACATTTGATTTTAGTGTTAGAAAAATTTAGGTAGCGTAGATGTTTTAAATTTTCAAAAAAATCAGGCAACTCAGTGATCCAATATCCACTCAAAGAAAGCACCCTTAAGTAGCTAAGTCTAGGCAATATATCAACCAGGACAACATTAGTCAAATAACACCACCCTTTACGTGGCAACAGTAAGGGTAGGAAAGTACGTAAAGAATTCACTTGATCAACTGCTTCAAACTTCTTCACACTATCATACTCACTGCCAACATACGACGAATGACGAGAGCGATGTGAAAACTTTTGTTGCTTATCATCCTCCAATTTGCAGCATATTTCTCCTGCAACTAAGTGAGCTAAATCATTGATAAGGTCATGGATTGCGAACCGGGATTTATCTTTACCAGATATCTGAAAAATGACCTTGACACTAGATCTTGAAAATATTGGTTTCCAAGATCTTTAATTTGACTTTTAGGTTTTTGTTGCAGGAAACCTTCTGCTCTCCATAACAAGATTATCTCTTCTTTTTCAAATTCATAATCTTTAGGAAATATAGAGCAGTATGCAAACCATCGTTTCAAATGCAAAGGAAGATAATGGTAGCCTATTCGCAAAGCTGGAATTATACCGCATTGATCTCCTGGTAAGTCCCATATCTTGCTCTAAGATATTTTTTCCCATTCACTGTGATCCTTAATTGTGCGTAGTAGGCTTCCAATGGCTTTTGCTGCCAAAGGTAAGCCGTTGCACTTTTTCACTATGTTCTCTCCAACTTCTTTAAATTCAAGATGCCCATTGAAATTTCTTGCTTTTACTGCATGTTGAGTGAATATAGATAAACAATCTTCATGTGATAGTCTATCTAGGTAAAAGTTTTCACCCATCTACGTTAGATGAAACATTTTGAAGACGAGTTGTTACAATAATCTTAGTCTCTGCTCCAAACGGAAATCTTAAGATGGTCCAACCATTGTAACTCTCGTTCCAAACGTCATCTAAAACAAGCAAAAACCTTTTTCCAGATAACTTCTACTTCAACTTAACCTAAAGTAAATTCAAGTCATTGTAAGCATATGGCTCAGAAGTGATGGATTGCAAAATTGTCTTTGTTATATTAACTGCATCAAAGTCTTCAGAAACACATATCCAAGCCCTGTGATCAAAAGACTCGTTTATGCTGGCATCATTATAAACAAGCTGGGCAAGAGTTGTTTTACCCATCCCTCCCATGCAAACGATGGAAATGACAGAAACTCTATCTTCATCGCCGGTATTATATTTGCGCAACTTAAGCATTTCTCGCTTCTGACTGTCTCTACCAACATACTCCACAGCTCCATCCATTACGGAAGTAGGTTGCAACCTGGGCTTCTTTCCCTTGGAGGCTGCACCGTGAGACGAGATCTCACTCAAGCCCAAACTACGTCTTCGTGTTATCAAACTATTCAGTCTAGCAGTGATCTCTTTTATCTTGGAAATCATCTTAGCATTGAACATAAACGAAGTTGGAGTGAAATTACTACTAGGGCAGCAGGTAGGAATGAATTTCCGTACCTTACTAGTGCTGGCTTCAACTTGACTACTTTGCAACTTGAGACGTAAAGCTTCATAAGCAAACTCGTCCAAGATGTCATCCACATCGTAAGCCAAGTCTTGCAGGTCGTCCAACCAATTCTTCACATCCTCGTCCCTGATCTGCTTTTTCTCTGCGTCATTGAGCACAGCTTGGATATCCGGCAATTTTGATTGCCACTCCTTGAGTTGCTCGCGCACTTGCTTGTGATCAGCAACAAAGTTGATTGCAGAGGAGGCCAGCTTGCCTAATAACAGCTCCAAAAACACAGAACGAGCAGCTTCTCCAATGATAGACATGGTGAAATTATGAGAAATAAGCTGAAGAGAGAAACCAGTAAGAGAAATGGGATTATTACAGAAAAAGGGAGATGGATTCTTCTTAATATGTGAAAAATTCAAGAACTCAGGCGGCTTCTTGAATAATTTTTCTGCGTTATTTTTATTCATGCAATTCTTGATTAATAGATGGACCCCAAGTGGCTGTCTGATGCTAGTGTGGATGGGAAAAGATAGGGTAGATATTAAGGGTCCTGTAAAGGCTGTGCTGAGGCTATTTTCGGTTGTCTTGGAACCTAGCTTTTGAATTCTGATGCTCCTGATTTTGGCTATTGTCTGCGTTAGCGGAATTCCAATTTTCCTTTGACGAATATGATATATATTGATGGAACCTATTTGGTATTGGGTTCCTGAGCATCGTTGCAATGGCATCCCAAGGCCTTATCTACTGGCCACACTGTTACAAGTATCAGCACCAGTAAATTTCTTGGCAAAACCACGACTGATAGGTAACTTTGCTGCTTAAAGATATTTCCTGTTGGCCCGGCCTACCATCAACCACAGCTATGTTTCTCAATAAAAGTCTGATTGCAGAAAATTCAGTGCCGTGGAGTCGTCGAATTCTGATAAATAGATGGACCCCAAAGCGGTTGTTGGAGGCTGCTGTCGATGGGAAACGAATAAGGACAGCTAGAAAAGAGAACCACTGAGCCATCGAAAGTGCGTTGGGATGGGACCTTGGATTTTGAACTTTGATGCTCTTGCTTTTGGCCATTCCTGCCATTACTGGAGTTCCAGTTTTTCTTTTATGTATATGAGGATGATGCCAAACCAGTGCCCAAGTAAATTAACCCTGAGCTCGACGGCAATGGCATCCAAGGGCCATATCTAATTAATGATCAGAATATTATTTTCAAAAACTCGATCGACAATATGACATATTGCAGTACAACGTTAACTCGCTCTAACCAACCACACCAATTCGTTTTGATTATAAAAACTCAACAACCCAAACCTACAAATTAATTTTTAAAATTTATAAGGACAAAGTTATTTCTAAAATAATTAAATCCAAGTCAGTTTTTTTTGGCCAAATTTCTTTATACCTTTTATTTATTATATAATTTTGGTTTATTATTTTTTTTCTCAAAATAAACGCAGTTTGTAATTATTTTCTTAAATTTAATAAGATTTCTATAATTTAAGATTTGTATAACAATCATGAATTTTCAAACCATTTTGATTCTTTTAAGGTTAAGAAAACAATTTTTAAGATGAAACAATTTTGTCAATCTGCTACTAATAAGGTTGCCAATTTGTACATGTCTAATTGGTCATAATAGATATAATTTCTATCATGAAAGTGATTTTTTTTTTAATTTTAATTGTTGATATAACTTTATGTTTTTTCAAGGAGCATCCTATTTGGTTACTACTTCTATTATTTGAATACAAATTCGAGGTGGATGGTGGTACACATCCTGTGATGGTACATTTAAAAATGGTTATTCCTGTGAAAAGTTCTATTTCGTGTCCTAGGCACAACCAATTTGATCAGCATCTTCAATAAAATTCTATGAACCTCTTCAATCAATTACTATTATGAATTTTTTTTTTATAAAAGTAATGTAATTATTACACTGTTCTCTTTTTCTATTTAAAACCATTACAAATACCTATAGATATTCATTAACGTTTCCCTTTGTTTATTTGCTTCATATTCTCTGAAATATAAATTCAAAAGTATTGTTTCACTATTGTCCTGAATGTTTGTCATTCACATGGCTTTACAGGCTTCATGTTTACACTGATGTTGAAACTAGAGTGGATAGTCAATACCATTTTATGTCAAAACTAATACGTATTGGTCGGTACAGTACCAACAATATTTATTCAAACTCTTTCTTTTATTTGTGTTGTTTCCCATTTTTTTGTTTATATGAAAATTGACGTAGATGAATTGCTGTCTCTTAATCAAATTTAAAATATGTTTCATTTTTTTTTTGTTCTCTTAAAATTTTCATACCTGTTGTCATTAGTTTCATTCGATCAATCATTGTTGTTATTTTCTGTTTAAAGAAAATACAGATGGATTAAGTATTATCCTGTTTAACTTGTTTCTTTTCTCAAAAGTTTTACGAAGCATTTATGAAAAATAAGAGCTTTAATTAAATTAAAGCTATTTGGTAATTTTATTTTTATAATTTATTTTTATAGATGTTGAGTTTATATTTAATAAACAAAGATATTTTTTTGATGAAAATAAAAATTATATAAAAAGTTAGCGTGTTTTTAAGAATAGAGAAAAAAACTTCTATTTTTAGTCTTTTCTATAGTCTTTTTTTTTGCCATTTTGTTTATTAAAAATAAATTAAGTTTTTTTTATTTAAAAATTCTTAAAAACTTTATTTAGCCTGACTTTTATTTTTGAAGAGCTAAGGCAATACATTTTTCTTTGTGACATATAAATTTTTTTTTAATTGTGTTTGCTTATTTGATTTATTTCGATAAATAAAAGATTATTGAATTTGCAACATTGGGTGATTCTCTTACTTCCTCTGATGCTGACTTGAACGATGGATAAATCATTACTTATTTCTATATATTTTGACACATTCTATTCTATTTTATGTTAACATTGTTTGATTTAGATTTCTGCATGTTTCTCTTACTTGCAATGATGCTTATTTGAAAAATGGATAATTAAATGGTTGATTGTTTCTTTATACTTTTAAAATTTTTTTACTTTTTTCGTATGAATTTATTTATACTGGGTTCTTCATTTTTTTTAAATTTATTTATACTTTGAATGTTTAGGTTCTATACTTTAGCAAGAAATATTCCTTATATCAAATGACTAAACATGAGTTGATTCATTGTGTTTAAACTAGTGGGTGATCCTTTTATAGATCCTGTCTTTCTTTTCTATGTATCTATATTTAGTTTTTATGTGGGTCTTATATAATTACATTAGTGGGTTTCTTTTACTAAGAAGAAATTAAAATGTACTTATTATTATTGTGTCACAATAATATTTGTTTATAACGATAGATAATTATGGACAATTCTACTCAGTTAAATCAAAATCATTGCTTTATTGATTAAACAATGTTTTATATTAAGTCTAATTTAAATATATATTTGTAAACAATAAATAAGAACAAAATATTTTTACTATTTTGTTTTATTTTAAGCCATAAAAACACCAACGCATATATAGGCCTAAAACCTGTCCAAAGCCCAAGTTTTTTAGTACTTCGTCCAATAACAAGTCTATTCGATCATTATCTTTTTTGTTTCTTTTTTAAACAATAAAAGCATTAAAATGTTTGATTAAAACAACCTAAAAAGCAAAGATTTTGGACTAGTTATAGAACTAAATTCAAGAGTTCTATTGCATGTGAAGAAATATTACCACCTCATACGTATATAAATTTGGTATAGTATCAAGTTAATCTTGCATTATCCAAAGTTGATTTCAACTAATTGATTTTGTTTATCTTAATTTTATTTTAATTATCCAAGTTTTCATATATTGAAAAATTTTTAAGCTCCCTTCCATCATTTTTGAGAAATTCCTAAAAAGTCCTCCGCCTCAAAAAGTATTGAAGAGAAATAATTCTTTCCGCTAAATGGGCTTAACCCTCGAAAAATTCAACCTTCCAAAAACTCTAGAAAAAACCCAAAAATATTCTCTTAGTCTCCCATTTCTCATCTCATTTCTCGGAGGTTTCATCACTAATAGTTTATCGTAGTTTAAAAATAAAAAATCTGAAAATATTCTTTCAATGAAATTTTTGGTCGGTAATATCATTGCTGATAGAATTTCATCCAAAAATTGTATTTTTCATCTTATTTTT
>JBBYHO010517926.1:0-18869 GCA_038382025.1 Adansonia gregorii | reverse complement strand
ATAAGATAATACTGGAATACGAACTGAATATGACATAAAAGGGAAAATAAAAGAAAAGCACTTTAATTAAAAGCTGGCGGAGACGCTCTTGCTCGGCACTCGTAAAATTAAGTAACGCATGACTAGATTCCTTCATAATTACAATAGAGAAAACCATTTAAATATATCCACGTTGTCATTAAGATAAATTTAAGAGAGAAAAAAATTTCTTAAAAAATAGAATAAAAAAGATAAAAGGGAACTAAAAGGAAAAAGATGTAACAGCAAGGTTAAAAGACTCTGTCAAATCAGATTGCCTCCTACTCATCATCGAAGGAGCCACTACCGCCACATCTGTTACCCACCTTCTTCGATACAGTAGAAGCCACCAAAATACAAACCAAAATTAAAGAGCACTGGTAGGCTTTCTAGTTCTCAACCGATTTCGCCGCAGAAGAGAGATCCAAAATGCGAAATGATTTTTTTCTATTTAATTTTTGAAGTTTCAAATTTAAGAGGTTAAATTCAACTTAAAACAAAAGATAGATTCCAAAAGAAACAGTGAAAGAGCAGGTGAAGTCAACAAGTATATACAGATGAAGAAGAGTCGGTTCTAATAAGTCGGGGTTGAAATAGGTTTTAGGGTTGAAAGCTGAAGAAAGGAGGGTCAAGGGAGGGAAAAAAGAATGAAAGATTGAACTTTCATTAAGGGCAAATTGATATTTACGGTAGCCCATTAAGCAATTATAAAATTTCTCATTTCCTTAAATTTAAATAAGATTTATCAGTTCACTTTTTTCAGAAAATCTCAGTTCCTTGGTTTTAAACGGAATTGTCCTTTGTTTTTCAAGCATGCTTCTAAAATCTCAAATTAAGCATTATGGTCAAGTTTGGGATAACTTTTAGTGGGCATTATAGATGTTATATAATTTTTAACAATTTTTATATAACAATGTAAATAGTTTCTTTTATAAAATTCTAACAACGAATTGATCATTAGATTAAAGTTCAATTTCATTTGTCAACTAATAGTTTGAACACTTTGTTTTTTTTTTCTGAAGTTGAAAATTTTTTTGTTAAATTTGATCAGTTTTACCAGTCTAGTCGGTTTAACCGATATTAAAAATTTTGAAACCGGACGGTCAATCTTTGGGTCTAGAAAAAAAAATGCTTTGCGCTTCCAACGCTTTGAACTTTTCAAAAACAAGGAAAAATGGAAACAAACTTCGCATGGCTTTCAACTATATCAAATCAACAACCCAACGATATATCCAGAATTTTCAGTAATCCCAGAAAAATTTATTATAATAATTAGCTTATACTTTTAGATATATTAAAGAGCCAAGGAAATGCAAGATTCTTCGCATAGCATATCTAAGGATTTGACAGGGTTTCTTTTCTATGTTTTCCCCTTGACTTAAAATTATCAATTAACTACCAAAAAAAAAAGAAAAAAACCGACCACAGGCCGGAAATCAAATGTAGAAGCACCTCCGAAATCATCTCCAGAATTATAAAAAGAAAGATTTCTCAAATCAACTGATTCTCAGAAGATCCATGTAAGATAACTTACAGATCTATATAATAGAAAGATGATTAAGAAAATTAGGTAAGAACTACCGATTTAACTTACCGAGTGCAGGCATGAGCAAAGGACGGAACAAAGGATCGAAAAAAGTAAGAAAATGGAGAGGAAGAACTGGAAATTAGTGGAATGGGAGGAGTAGGAAAGATTTACTTTATCCCTTCGTTTTAATTTTTTTCAAAGATTAAAACAACAGAAATCTTTCCACCCATCCCATTTCCAAAAATTTCCGGTAACTCTCTCTCCCTTTCCCCCTTCAGCAGCTTTTAACCAGAAAATAATTAAGCGGAGATCTTGCCAAAGTGTTTTAGGTGAGAGTGAATCGAGGGAATTAAGAAGCATGGATGGAGTGGGTAGGATTTCCTCATGCCTACTCTCTCCCTCCCTTCTTCCCCCTTTTCGCTTTGCACCGCAGAGTGGTCCCGTCCTTAGCTGCCTTAAATATAGCTGCTACATGTAATAATTATAAATTTTTTTTTCACAAGGTCTAACGAATGCCCCAGTGCCACTTTATTTGTTTTTCTAAGATGCTGACGAATGCCCTAGCACAATTCTATTTGTTTCTTCGCAAATGCGAATGATTTTTTAAAAAATATTTTAATGATAATATATATTTAGGTTAATTATGTCTTTATATAATTTGTTTTTTAATTTATTTTTTATTTTTTATTTTTTCTCATCTTGATGGAGATTAATTTGCATAAATACCTATTTTCAACCATTATTATGATTCTTTGCAAATTTTTGGAAGTCCAAGGATTAGGGTAACGACTAAACGCATAAAGCAAGATTTGTAAAGATTAATCATGAAAATGCAATCACATGAAGCTATTCAAAATCGTATTGAGGTTGAAAATGATGAAGAATAAAGTTCGAAGCTTATTTCACATGTTCAAGATGAATAGAGCCCAATTTGCATGTATTCATGGGCCTATAGTTTAACATTTCAAATTTCTTTGAAAAAAATTTGACTTTTAATTTTAATTTGTTTAGATAATTTTTAATCAGATTATGATAAAGAGTATACTTTATCTTTTTTGACTATTATTAGGATTGTGTTCAAGATTTTAAGTTGTTTACATAAGTCTTAATCAGATTAGAATAAGTAATAGACTTTATCTTTATTAATTACGATTATCATTGTTTAGTTAGGACTTTATGTATTTTAGGCCTATACAAGGTTGCCTCATTCATGCACTGTAGCAGATTGGAATAAAAAAATCCTGAATATTTCTTCACTTTGTGAGAACTTTTTCCTTGTTCTTTAAAAAAGAACTAAAATTGATTTTATCAAAATAACTTATAGCGATCAAGATTTTTATCACTTTGGTTCTAATTAATAGATTTGATTAGGTCAAGTTCTTTTTTGCTTGATTTTTAAGACGATCTTAGAGGTCCAATTCCATCCAATCGAGTTTTAGGTTGTGTTTACAACCTAAGGTTCGCATTATTTGGTGTCAAAACCTTGGTTCTTGAAAGTCAAGTGTAATCTATCTTTTAATCCCATTATTTCATTGTATTTCTATTATATACAGTGTTGTTCATCATCTATAAAAAAAGAAAAAAAAGTGTTTTAGTGTTTTAGCCTTTTTCATCTTAAAAAAAGATTGTTATTACAGCATCATATTCATATCTTGCAAAGAATTCTTTGTTTCTTCCTTGTTGATTTCTCTTCCTTCGATATTTCTTGCTGAATTTGTTTTCTTTCATATTTCTTGTTGATTTCACTTTCTTGGTCTTTTTTATTGATCTTATTAATCAAAGTTATAATAACTTTATAATTGCTTGCTACTTTGGTAAGATCATAGATAAAGTTCTTTATAAAGAGCTTATAAGGGGAAATTGAGGGTAAAAGGAAAGAAAGGTGGGAATATTTTATTCCTAACAAATTTTTGCAAGTCTAAAACATGAGAAAAGCCAAAATCAAGTAAAACACGAGTGATTGAGTAACTAATCTCGAGTGTAAACACGTAAAGGAGTGTGCGAGGAAAACTAATCTATTTTATTTTTAACAAACTTTTACAGGTTTAAAACATGAGTAGTAGAGGAAATAATGCTGAAATAGATATCAAGTTGTTTATGAAGACTGTCCAAGACTAATTCAAGCTTTATACATGAGGTTAAATAATTTAGAGTCTTCATCCAATCATAGATCCTCTAGAAAACACATGGTTAAGGAGGAGCAATAGGAGGATTCTTATTATGATGAAAGTCATTTTAAGAAGGGTCAAAAGACAGTTCCAAAACTATATAGCAATTTAGGTTGTATTAAGATGAAAATCCCTGCCTTTCAAGGGAAAAATGACCCTAAATTATATTTGGAGTAGGAGAAGAAGGTAGAATATGTTTTGGCTTGTCATAATTACTTCGAGGAGAAGAAGGTTAAATTAGTAGCAGTTGAGTTCATGGATCATGAAAGAATTTGGTGGGATCAATTTTTGATTAATAACTATAAGAATGGTGAAAGGCCTATTTAGTCATAGGCAGAAATGAAGGTAGTGATGAGAAAGAGGTTCATCTTAACCATTACTATAGGGACTTGTATAGAAAGTTACAAAGTCTGACTCAAGGATCTATGAATGTAAAAGATTATTACAAAGAGATGGAGATAACAATGACTAAGGCTAATATAAAGAAGGATCGTGAGACAACTATGGCTAGATTCCTTGGTGGTTTGAATAAAAAGATAGCTGATGTAGTGCAATTGCATCATTATATGGAGATGGAAGAATTATTGCATAAAGCTATCAAGGTGGAAAGGCAATTGAAGTCTATGGGCACTTCCGAATATGGTTAAGCTTTTAGCTCTTCATAGAAGTTAAATTGGAAGAACAACAAAGCTGCCTTAAAACTTAAAGAAGATGCAAAGGCAAAGCATTTGGTTGCTGTTTCCAAAGGTAAAACCGAAACTAAATCATTTTTTAAATCATGTGATGTTAAGTGTTTCAGGTGTCAAAGACTTGGCATATTGCTTATCAATGTCCAAATAAAAGGACTATGATTGTTATGGATAATGGTGACATAGAGAATGTAACTTCAAATGATGATGAAATGCTACCATTGAAGGATTGAAGTGATGTTGACATTTAAGAACCTGTGCATGGAGATATGCTCATTACTAGGCGTGCTCTTAGCATATAGCCTAAAGAAGATGTGATAAGGTACAATGTGAAAATATCTTTCATACTACCATGTGAATAACAAGGTATGAGGCATGATTATTGATATTGGTAATTATAGTTATGTTGCTAGTACTTTGATAATTGAAAGGTTAAATCTACCTACATTAAAGCATCCAAAATTGTATAAGCTGCAATGGTTGAATAATTGTGAAAGTGTTAAGGTGACAAAGCGAGTGTTAGTTGCATTCTCTATTGGCAACTACAAGGATGGGGTTCTTTGTGATGTGGCACCAACACTTGCTGGTCATCTACTCTTAGGGTGAACATGGTAGTTCGATAGGAAGGTTACTCATGATTGGTACAAGAATAGATATAGCTTTGTAATGAATAACCGAGTTATTATATTAACCTCTCTTAAACTATTAGAGGCATATGAGGACAGATTAGGATAGCTAAAGAGTGCAAGATAAAAGAAAAGAAAATGAGTGCACGAAAAAAAATGAGTGAGATAAAAGTGAATATGTGCAAGAGAGTAAAAAAAGCATAATAGTGTACAATAAAGGGAAAATTTAAAATGTAGAAAGCAAAATAGAGAGAAAAATAAGAGAGTTAGTGCTTTCGTAAAAAAAAGTGAGATTAAGAGTGTTATGTTACCAAGGCAGCAACTACTTGCACAAGAATGTTTATTTCTCAACTAACGATCTTTACCCTTCTTTGCATAGTGTGGTTGTTCTTTGTTATAGCAATTTGCAGATTCATTTCCTGAGGAAATACCATATGGATTATTACCTTTGAGAGGTATTGAACATCAAATAAATTTTATTCTCGATTCGTCAATCCCTAATAGACCAGCCTATAGAGAAAATCCTGAAGAGACAAAGAAGATTTAGTGGCAAGTGGATGAATTAGTGCAAAAAGGATTCGTAAGAGAGAGTCTTAGCCCATGTTCAATTCCTGTGATTTTGGTTCGAAAGAAAGATGGAACATGGCAATGTATGTTGATTGCCGAGCCATTAATAAAATCACTGTAAAGTATAAACATCTTATTCCTAAGTTAGATGATATGCTTGATGAATTGCATGGTTCGTGTGTGTTTTCTAAAATTGATATAAAGAATAACTATTATCAAATACACACAAAAGAAGGTGATGAATGGAACACTACTTTTAAGATAAAATATGGTTTATATGAGTGGTTAGTATTATTGTTTGGTTTAACTAATGCATTGAGCATCTTTATAAAATTGATAAATCATGTTTTACATTCTTTCATTGGCAAATTGTGGTTTACTTCGATGATATTTTAGTATATAGTAAAAATTTGGATGACCATGTTAAACATTTGCCTATTATTTTTAGTACTTTAAAGGAGCATAAATTATATGCTAATCTTAAGAAATGTGCATTTTCCATGGAATTTATTGTTTTTATTAGGTTTATTCTAAGTTCACAAGGAATAAGTGTAGATGAAGATAAGGTTAGAAGAGTTTTCATGGTTTAGCAAGTTTTTATAGAAGGTTTGTAAAAGACTTTAGTTCTATTGCAGCACATTTAAATGAACTTGTTAAAAAAAATGTTGTGTTTAAAAGGGATGATGTGCTTGAGAAAGCTTTTAATATTTTGAAATATAAGTTGATTAACACATCTTTTCTATGTTTGCCTAATTTTGATTAAATTTTTAAGGTTGAATGTGATGATCTCGAATTGGAATGGAGCTATTTGATGCAAGATTCCAAACCAATTGTTTATTTTAGTGAAAAGCATAGTGGAACTGCATTAAGCTATCCTACTTACGACAAGGAGCTGTATGCATTATTGAGAACTTTACAAATATTGCAACATTATTTATGGCCAAAGGTCCATTCTGATCATAAGAGCCGAAAGTATTTGAAATCCCAAGGTAAACTCAATAAGAGGCATGCCAAATGGTTAGAGTTTATTAAGACGTTTCCTTATGTTATTATGTACAAGAGTGGAATTATAGCATATGCTTTGTCTAGAAGGTATGCATTGCTTACTTCATTGCAAACTAAATTGCTTGGTTTTAAGTTTATTTAAGATTTGTATATTAATGATGTTGATTTCAGCCAAGTATGGGAATGCATGTTCTAACTATGGTAAGTATTATAGGCATGATGGATTCTTGTTTAAGGAAAATAAATTGTGTGTGCTTATATGTTCTTTGAGTGAATGCTAGTTAGAGAAACTCATAGAGGCAGTTTAATAGGGCATTTTGGTGTGCAAAAGACTTTAGATATATTGCATGAACATTTTTATTATCCTAATATGAAACATGATGTGCAATCTATTTGCGATAAGTGTATGTAAACAAGAAAAATCTAAAGTAATGGCACATGGTTTATATACACCTTTACCTATGCCTAATCAATCTTGGATGGATTTTGTATTAGGGTCGCCTACATCTCAAAGTGGTAAGGATAGCATATTTGTTGTTGTTGATAGGTTTAGTAAGATAACGTATTTTATGTTCAAAAATCAATGATGAAACACACATTACTGATTTGTTCTTTAAAGAAATAGCACGTTTGCATCAATTGCCTAGAACAATAGTTAGTGATAGAAATGTTAAGTTCTTAAGTCATTTTTGACATACTTTATGGAATAAGTTAGGAACTAAACTTTTGTTTTCTATTGTTGCATATCCTCAATCAAATGGACAAACTGAAGTAGTCTGTGTTATGTGCTATCATTCAAAAAAACTTAAAACAAAGGGAGAGATGTTTGGAGTATATTGAGTTGCATATGATAAAACTATTCATTCTACTACTCTTTATTCTCCTTTTGAAGTTGTGTATAGCTTTAATTCTTTAACTCCTTTGGATATCTTGCCTTTGCCTACTAATGAACATGCTAATTTGGATGGTAAAAATAAGGTAGATTTTGTTAGGGATTTGCATGCCGAGGTTCAAGCTAACATAGACAAGAAAAACGAACAATATGCAAGGCAAGCAATAAGGGGCATATTAAGGTCGTCTATAAACCTGGAGATTAGGTTTAGGTTCATTTACGTAAAAAGAGGTTTCCCACTCAAAGGAAATCTAAGTTACAGCCTAAAGAAGATAAAACTTTTTAAGTGTTAGAAAGGATCAATAACAATACCTACAAGCAGGATTTGACAAACAGCTATGGTAATGTTTGTGCTACCTTTAGTGTTGCTAATTTATCTTTTTATGATATTGGTGATTCAAGGATGAATCCTTTTGAAGAGGGAGGGAATAATGGAGATCAACTTGAATAAACACTTATTTCCAACTATTATTATGACCCTTTGTGAGAAATTGGAGGTCCAATTACTAGGGCAAAGACTAAATGCATGAAGCAAGCTTTGCAAGGATTAATCATGGAAATGCAAGCAGAGGAGGCTGTTTAATATGAATCAGATGCATTACCAAGATTAATCACTTTTTTACATAGTGTTGAGGCTAAAAAAGGGTAAAGAATGAAGCTTGGAACCCAATTCAAATGCTCAAGATGAATGGAGTCCAATTTGCATGTATTCATGGGCTATAGTTTCAGATTTGAGATTTCATATTTGTTTTAAATAAAAATTTAACTTTTCAGTTGTAATTTATTTTGATAATTCCTAATTAGATTATGATAAGGAATAGACTTTCTCATTATTAATTAATAGTAGGTTGTGTTTAGGATTTTAAGTCGTTTAGATAAGTCCTAATCAGATTAGGATAAGTAATAGACTTTATCCTTATTGAATAGAATTGTCCTTGTTTAGTTAGGACTCTACATATTTTAGGCCTATATAAGGCTGCATTATTCATGTAATTTAGCAGATTGGAATAAAAAAATTTTGAAAGTTTCTAAATTTTGTAAGAATTTCTTCTTTGTTCTTGAAACAAGAACTCAAATTGATCTTATCAAGGTAACTTGTGGCAATCAATATTCTTATAACTTTGATTCTAATCAACAAGTTCAATTAGGGTCAAGTTCTTTTTTCTTGATTTTTGAAATAATCCTAGGGTTCTAATTCCATCCAATCAGATTTTAAGTTATGTTTTCAGCCTAAGGTTCGCATTGCATCCTTTCATGTAGTAAGAGTTTCATAATCTAGTTTAAATAAATTGTAATATTAACGTAAATCTTAGTTAAGTTAGTTAATGCAATCATCTTTAAAATGTGACATCAAGTAAGGCTAGATTAAAATCTTAGCACATTTGCGATCTTTTCTCTATTCTTAGGCAATAACTTCCTTTCGACCAATAAAAAATTATAGTGTCAACTTTTTATGTTAAATTATAATCTCTATTATTATAAACTTTTTGACTAAATTTGATATTGGATTATGTGACGTCTAGTTGGCAAAATTATATAAACCAAAAAATAAAATGAAATTATATATATTTATAAAGATTTTTATGACTTTTTCTATTTTTTAAAATTTAAAACTAAAAATAAATATTTTTATAACTACTCGCATCTTCTTAATTAGGTATATGAATTTTTATTTTGTAAAAGATAATCTTGGCCATTGTTCAGCCTATTATATATAGCCATTTTAGCTTATTTGATGTTCGTTTGGCAATAAAATGCCAAAAGACCACCGTTAAAAGCTTTGCTTTAAGCCACCCAATCAGCCTTTGAATTCAAACTTACTAGCTTCTTTGTTTTACTTTCCTTTTGACTTGGGACCAAGTATATTTGGGGCAAGTTTTTGCCCCATCAAATGAATTCATTTTCAACCATCAGCTCTAGATTTAAAGGCCATGAAGGTAACTATTTAATCCCATAACCCTTGCTTTTTTTTGAGTTCCTTTAGGCCCTCAACCAACTTTAGGTTTGTTACTACCTCTAGCTATCTTCTACATTCTACATTAAATAGCTCTAATTATAGTGATCGTTCAGCAACAAATCAAATCTATTTTAGGCCAATGAGCTTAAAAATTAAATGTTATTTAGTTATCATTCCAACTTATAGGTTACACATTTTTTGAGTTTTGTAAATGAACTAGATTTTTTATTGCTGTTTTAGTCCTTTATATCTAGCAACTAAACTGAGTTTTCTAGTTTTTTTGCCTATAATTTGAATCCATTTTAGGTCAATAAGCTCTAAAACAAAACCTTATCAGTTAGCTTTCAAATTGTGTAGGTTTCGTATTTTTGAAGTCTATTTAGATAGGGAACAAAATAATTA
Organism: Adansonia gregorii; assembly: GCA_038382025.1. Classification (NCBI taxonomy): domain Eukaryota; kingdom Viridiplantae; phylum Streptophyta; class Magnoliopsida; order Malvales; family Malvaceae; genus Adansonia; species Adansonia gregorii. The sequence goes on along the minus strand of JBBYHO010517926.1, from coordinate 9,017 downwards.
ATCATAACATGCACAAGATGTCCATGCATTCATCTAAGTTGCCATATGTCTTCTTATGATTGATATTTGAGGTGTTCAAGCACCTCGAATTAGGAAATGATCATGCGACTTTAGGAAAATTAAAAAGGCATTTAAATGACTAATACCATGTGTCCTAATGTGTCGAGTGTAAACTTGACGCTTCAAATTTAGCCAAGAATTTTTTTTTTATGTCAAGACTAAGTTCTCAGAGTGAATCGCACACCAGGATCAACCCTAAATGGCTATTTTGAACTAAAAAAAAAGACTTGGAGTCGTTACCAATCTAGTTTAGCGAGGAGATTTGTCACCAATTGGAGCTCCTCTTTTGACGGTTAGAAAACCTTTGTGTCATAGCATGTCATCAACATGCACTTGAGAAAATCCTCACAGAGTAGAAAGCGTGCATGACTTAATGTATATATGTGGGAAATGATAAAATTCTTGACGAAAAAATGTCCTTTTGATTGGGACTTTTCCTTTGAAACATTGAAAAGGGTGACCGTTGGATGAATTATTTGTCTTATTAGTCTTGGATGCCACCACGAAGTGGCCAACACTTAGAGTTGCCACTGATCATGTGGGTTAGGCATGAATGGATGCCTATTGAAACTAATATTCTTAGTTACAAATTAAAAGTCAGTTGCATGGTTTACATAGTCTAAAGATTCGTTAGTTAGGCTCGGCAATTGGTTAAGCACAGGGAAGGATTACTATCCCATGATGCTCGAAACTGATACCCCCTAGCCATGTCTTAATTTAGTTTCAATTTCCTTAGTTTTTTGCTTATCATTGTTAGATATAATCCTTTTTTATATATAAATTTTGTATGAAATGGTAAATCTAGGTTTTTAAAGAAATCTTCATCACGAATGTATCTTGAAGAGCTGGGAAACATAAAGATTTTTTACATGATCTCTGGATTTAATTTTAAAATTTGAATATTCAATGTCAAGCATTAAGAGAGATATTGACACGAAACACTATCTTGTAATTTTTTAAAAAACAATTTCAAAATATGAATGAAAAAATGGACTCCATAAAGGGAAACATGTTAATAAGATGAAAAATGAGATAATGTCACATAAAATAAATCACATAAAGATAAAAAAGAAATATCCAAATATATCTTGTAATTGTCATCAATTATCTAGAAATAACCAAGCTAACAAACTTTTAGATGCGTTTGGATCCATTAGTTGACTGAGGCATGAAAATCATGAAAACTGAATTCTAATTTTGACAAATCTGAAAAGAATCCGAGAGAAAAAGAATTTGGCTTTTGATGAATTTTCTTTGAAGAAAAGCAGGTTGGAGTATTCCCTCAAAAGATGAGGTTGAAGTATCCTTGAAGGTGAAAATTTTGATTGTGTTGGAAACATGGGATTAAAAGGCATAAATGTATAAAGGTTTGATATTTTCCTAACAATGTGACATTTTGGACAATTTTGACAAAATTAATGATTTTTTCTTTAAGATGAGAAATTTTACAAAATAGGGTAAGTGTAAATTAAAAAATTCTTATGCCTTGATCTGAGCCTAAAGAGGTTGATGTATATTTTTGACTCGACAGGGTTGGTCGAACTTATTTAGGGGCATTTGAATGCCTCGAAGCGAGAATTTTGGAAAATTGCTTAATTTTAATAAGTGCTGAAATAGGGACAACATCATGTTATCCCTATTTTTTATTTTATTTTGGACTGATCTTAGGGTTTTAAGAGTTGGGTAAGGTACCATTAGAAAGGTGACTTGAAAAGATTTGAAGTAAAAATATTTCAAAAATCATGGAAAATCATTTTTAGAGAGGAAATAATTTTCGAAGTTGTGTTTAATATGGCATTAACAGCACATGCAAAGAAAAAGGTGTAGCAGATTTTAAAAAATCATACTCGACTCATTTGGAATCATTAAATTGCAAACAATGCCTTTTGTGAAAAGGTATTTCACAAACTTTTTAGGAAAAATGTTTGAAAATTCCAGAAAAATTATCCAATGGGCCAAAATAGCATAAATAGAATGCAAACCACTGAATCCAGGGGTTCTAAACAATAAAGGTTTAAAAATCATAATTTACTCAGCTAGAATGATTTGGAGGTAATCGAGATACTATTGAAAAAGTAATTTGATGTGCCCTTTAAAGGAAAAATAAAAAATTCTCAAAAAATGCTTTATGGCTAGAAAATGATTTTTCAAGTTAGGGACATAGTGTTGCCAATTTTGAACAGGGGAAATTTTGGTTTTTCAAGTTTCTTAAAACTAAACTCGAACTATGGACATTCGAATGTCCATGACAAAAATGGGTTAGTGACTATAGCTTTACAAGTTCATCTGCACAATCTTGGCGTAGTTTAGGATGACGAAACAACTAACTAACCACATCACTAGTAAAAGGCTTTGGACAATAAAATGAAAGCACAAACAACTTAAGGCAAGTGAAAAATACATTTTTATTTTGTGAAAATTAAAGTGTTTAGCCTTATTAAACCTTGAATCCACACATTGACAGCTTGGTTTTTCCTAAAGATTGAGGACCAATTGATAGAAAACATTAAGTATATATTAATCCCTATTTATTGAGGTTAATGTGGACCTAGCTGGTGGTTTTTGAAAAATAGGTTTTGACACAAGGACAAGACATCAAGCAAGCACTTTTAATTAAGTAAAGCACCTAAACATGGCATCAAATGGCAAAAACATGTTAAAGCATCAATAAGACACCATCTTTTTAAAAAAAATGTTATAAATGCAAAAAAATATGAGTAATGCATAGACATATTAAAATGTGTTTATAGAGGCATGAAATATAGTATGAACATGGAGGAAAATGTTTTCATGGGATGGACTTATGGTGAAAGTTTCAATGACAACATAAAAACATGATTTTTTGGTAGGAAAAATGCATGAACTTGTTAAAATATGCTTAATGGAGGCATAAACATGGCATAAGCATGAAGGAGAATGTTTTCATGACATGAATATAGGATGGAAATTTCATGACAACATAAAGACATGATTTTTAGGTAGGAAAAATACATACACTCGTTAAAATGTGCTTATGGAGGCATAAAACATGGTGCTTATGGAGGCATAAAACATGGTATAAGTATGGAAGAGAATGTTTTCATGACGAACATAGGATGGTAATTTCATGATAGCAGAAAGACATGATTTTTAGGATAAAAAAATGCATGAACTACCAAAATAAGTTCATGAAGGCATAAAACATGTTATAAGCTTAAAAGATGTTTTCATGACATAAACATGTCTTAAAAATTTCATGACAACTAAAAGACATGATTTTTAAGGATAAATGCATGATAAGGCATAAAAGAAAATGCATGGAATTTATAAGAGGTCATGGTTGCATAAAAGCGTCACATCATGGTGAAAAACATAACAATAGAAACAAAATAAAGAAAAAAGCTAAGAAAATATACCAACAAGAGTTCTATTAACCTTCTCTCCTAAAAGATGAGTTTTTTTTTTCAAGCAAAAATGTTGCTTTTGAAGCTTTTCCTTACTTGCTATGAGTTAGTAAGAAGAAAAATAAGTAAGAGTAGCTTAAAATGGTGTTTTGCAAGTGTTTTTTGGGGTGGTATGGTGAGCTATGAGGTGAGAATATTTTGATGTTAATGGTGGTTGGTGAGACTATTTTTGGGATATTTGAAAAATATATGTGTGTTCCATCCTTCTCTTTAGCCAAAGTTGGCCTTATATGACTATGTAAACAGTGAGGACAAAATGCTAAAAGCAAGGCAATTTTAGGACTTTGGTATATGTACCTCATATATGCATAAGGTACTATGCTCAATTACTATTCAATTCCATTGGTTTGCTTAGCAACAACAATGGATTAATGTCACTTTATGCAATTAAGCCATGAAAAGGTGCCAAAGTGCCTTCTAATGAATTGCATTAAGTTATGAAAATGTCCCTTGTCATGGCCATTTGGGCCTTAAAAAATGTAATTAATCCAATCAAGGGTTTAATGTTAAGGCCTAGTATGAATTTGGATCATTTTTAATGTTAAGGCCTGGTATGAATTTGGATCATTTTTTTGTGCCAAAAAATGGTCCAATTAATGTTTAATGTCATGGTGCAAAGTAATAAACATGTCACAAATTGGGCGGTTTTACCTTTGTGTATTGATACAATGCACTTTATATCAATACACAAAATAAATTTTGCCTAGATGTATCGATACATTGAAGAATGTATCAATCTAATGAGCTCTATATTGACACACACTTGTGTATTGATACATTTTGGGAAAAAATCATGATTTTAGCTATTGCCAAGCCTTTGTGTCAATATAAATGCTAATGTATTAGTATCACAAGCAATTGTATTGATATCTGGCCTCTTTTATCAATACAAATAATGGATTTTTGGATTTTGATGATATGGAGGTCTCGTATCACTATCTAAAGGTCATGTATTGATATATACTCATGGAATTGAGAATTTTATGATTTTTGGCTCTTCAATCACCTTACCTTTGCTAAGAATGATGGATGACTAATCCACATTTGTTCAAATAACCTCAATGATCCCCTGAATAGTAATCCTTGATGCCTTGGATAATAGCCTGAACAAAGTGGTATAGGAAATCCTTGGCTCATGCTTATCAATATAAACATAAAAAATTTAATCAGAATAAAAGATATGCAGTAGAATTAAATAGAGAAAAAACTAAAATTTTTTAGATCTTAGGAAAGATATACATGTTATCGAATTGCAATTTAAAACTGATAAATATGTTAAAAACCATTCCTACTTAGAGACTAGTAACTCCAAGTTTGTCTATTTCTCCATGAATACACCATGGTTTGACTGTTACGATCTTTTTTTGAAGCTAAAAGTAGCATAAATGTCTTGCCTCTAATAGTGATCCACACAAATGCCTATTAGAGCCTTTATGAGATCTAGTGGCTCTCTAGTGCTATCCAAAAGGCTTCTGAAGCCTTAACCAAATGGTATATGTAGCCAACAGGTTTAGATCTAAAATGATCCAGGAACAATTCCTATGCTTATTAAGGTAAAAAGGAGAGAAGAAAGCTCTATAGGGAAGTAGTTGTTTTTATAGATACAGGTAAATAAATCCAAAAATCTTAATTTTTTTGTTGGTTGATTCCTTAAGGCTAGAAAACGGATTTCATACCTTTGTTGTGATCAAAAACAATTTTTATCACTCAGAAACCATGTTTGCACCAAGTTCCCTTAAAAAAGTTACTGTTTTGCACAAATACCAATAAATGGGTCTAAATATTATAATTCTTGATTTTAGTTGATCCGTTGTCATAGAAAAGTGTTTTTCTACCTTTATTATGATAAAAAAAACACTTTGAGATCACTAGAATACCTATCGATGCATAGAGGAGCTTAAATAAGTAAAGGGGTTGGTATAATAGCCTTTAGAGAGATTTAGAGTTCTTAGCCTAGAGTTTTCCAATAGCCAACTTAATCTAAAAAAGGCTTATTTATAGGCTTCATGGACTAGGTTTAGCTATTTAATGAATGAACCAGACCCATTAACCTAGCTCTACTAGCAGTGCTAACTTAGAGTGTTTATTAGAGCCCAATTAAAATTATTTTAATTAGCTTATCCAAGATTGGGCCTAGTTAGTAACTTATTAATATCTTAGCCTAATAGCACCCCATAGATAGCTATTCCATGCACCAACCCTATTAGCAAGCCCTTATAGTAATTTATGACTAAGCTTCATTAACTTGAAAATTTAATATCTTAGCCCAAACCCTTAATTCACATGTTAGAAAATTTAATTCATAATTAAATTTTCTAACCTAAGTAAAATAATTTTTAATTCATATAAATAATATTAAATAATTAATTAAATAGTTTTCAAATAATTATTTAATTTTCCAAATATAATTATTTGGCATTGTTTAATAATATCCCTAAGCCATGTTTGCAAATAGACAAGACATTTTTAACCACATTAAGACATCTCTAATTAGATTTCATAAATTTAATTAATTTCTTAAATTATTCTTAATTGAACTTATTTAATTAAGTCATCCTGATTATAACTTTTTTTAATTAAGTCACACTTAATTGAATCCCAATTTTAATCAATAGATCATCTTATGTGCAGTGTCCATTAGGCTTCTATTACAAAGGCAATAAATATAGTCACCTAATTAAGTGTATTTGTACTTATAAGCTAAGATTGGCCTCCAACACGGTATCATGGCCACTTGGCATGCAAGAAAAGTTCATATAACCTCTTAAAAAACCTTTCAATAATTTGCCCTTAGTGCACTTTGGCTCTTTCACTAAATATCTCAAAAAAATCATGAGCATGGTGCATTGTCTACTCATGTGTTAATCCACATTATATCATGTAGCTTTCAGTTAACCTCATGAATTTAGAGTAACAATTTATCCTAAAAATGGGGTTCTATAGTTGCCTTTCTTTGGCTATTGTTGAGTATTAGGAATAATTAAAGACTGATAGGCACTATTTTGATTATGCCTTATGTTCTTATGATAAAAGACCAAACTTAATATGGCGCCAAGATAAAAATATTATTTTGGCAGTAGTTCCCATTTTTGCAAGAAGATAAGTTTAAATTTTTAGATGAAAGACCTAGATCCCTAGGTTCAACTTAAAAGTGACAAAAGTCTTTTGATGAAAGACTTAAACTACAATCATAAGCTTCACTTATCCTTAGGTTCGACTTAAAATGATAGAGAATTTTAGATGAATGACCTAGACTATGATCTTAGGCTTGACCTATCTTTAGGTTTAACTTAAAAATGATAGAATGCCAACGTGCTGGATAATGACCAATAACATTAGACTTTGAAAAGATTTCTTGATAGAGGTGTTTGGATGAAAACATTAAACTATGATTTTAGGCTCGACTTATCCCTACGTTTAACTTAAGAGTGACAAAATGCTAGAGAGCTTGATCACGATTAATTCGACAACATTAAACTTTGGAAGAATTTCTTGATAGAAATTCCAACAAAAGTTTTTAACCAAAGTTCCCAATAGGGATACTAGGTAAAAGTTCTTATACATGTTCTTGACAAATGTTTTAACCAAGCTATACCTATTGGTATTTCTATTGAAAATAAAAGTCTTTATGAGAGGTCTAACAAATATCCTTGAGAGAGGCTTAAAAGTTTCTTATTTGAGGCACTTTCAAAAGAAGCCCTAAAACACTTGGATAATTATCCTTGAGAGAAGTTTTTGGAATATCCTTAAGAGTTGCTTTGAAATTTTTAAATGAAACATCCTTAGAAGAGGCTTTGGAGGTTTTTTGATGAAACATCCTTAAAAAAAGTTTTAAAGGATTTTTAATGAAACATCCTCAAGAGAGGTTTTGGAAGATTTTGAAATATCTTTAAGAGAGGCTCTATAGGTTTTGAATGAAATATCCTCAAGAAAGGCTTTACAGGTTAATAAATGTTTTGGAATTTTTTATGAAATATCCTTAAGAGAGACTTAAAAAGTTTTTAGTGAAATATCCTTGAGAGAGGTTTTAGAGGTTTTGCTAAAGTTTTCTCAAGAGAGGCTTTGGAAGTTTTTTTTTGAAATATCATTAAGTAAGGCTCTGAAAGTTTTTAATAAAATATCCTCAAGAGGTAAGGCTTTGAAAGTTTTTTGAATTATCCTCAAAAGAGGCTCTAAAAGTTTTTAATGAAATATCCTCGAGTAAGGCTTTAGAGGTCATGTTGAAATATCCTCAAGAGAGGCTCTAGAGGCTTTTTGAAATATGCTCAAGAGATTTTTGGCAGACATTCTTAAGAAAGGAAACATAGTGTATGTCATCATGTGATGTCAAGGCATAAATGCCACATTATATGGTGTCAAGATACTTATATGCATGATATAATGCACATGCATCTGAGGTAACTATTATGAATGTGAATGTATAGAGTGTACAAGCCAATGAATTGATCAATCCCTAAGAATGAAAATTATAAAAAATCTTTAAAGGATTTTTTTATGAAACATCCTCAAAAGTCTATTGATTGCTTCATCATGCTTTTTAAGAATGCTCAAAATTCATCAAAAGGACAATATCCTTAAGAATGGGTTCATCAATTCACTTAGCTCTAATAGAAAGGGTGTACAGGCCCAAATTCAATGTTTAAGGGTGATCAGATTAAATATCATTTTTTATGGGGTTTCTATCTCTTTTTCTTTTTGGATTTCCTTATTTCCTGGCCTTGTGTTCCCTTATTCTTGAATTTGCTTTTGCCTTTTGCCTTTTTTTTCTTTTTTTTTGGCACTTTGCTTTTACTTTTGATTAATTTTTTTTACCTTCTACAGGGAATTCTAGATTTTGGAAACCTGGTACATTCCATACTTTCCTTTTAATGTCAGGCATTTTCCTCATCGTAGAAGTAGATGTCTGCCCTATTTTCCTTAAAAGGTTTTTCATGCCCCCAATAAGGTGGTGACCCTTCATCAGGGTTTCTTTTGAAAAAAAAGAATTAGCTAGGCTCAAAGGGGTAGCAAAGTAAAGTTTTCTAGCTTGTGGAAAGATGATGAAATATGGCCATTTTTCATCTTAAACACAACTATGTGAAATGAAGAGTCATTCTTTGAAAAAAGTTGTTTTGAAAAAATTTTTAATGCCTTAATCACATAATGTGTTGTATTCAATTTTTCATTTTCATTTTTCTTTTTTCAAATGCATGCCTTAATTTTCCTTTTCACTCCACATGCTTGAGCATGCCCCATTTTTGGCTTGCCACTAATAGATTAAAGGGAGTATTTTATGTTCTGTTCCTAAAGGATTGCATTAACAAGGAATTCTGGTTTTAGAAAATCCAAATAATAAGGAAAACCAGGAACAAGAGGCTATAGTGGTTCCACATGATACATCTTAAGAAAGGCTCTTAGGAAATGGTTTGGAGGTATAAAATTGATAAAAAGGGATATAGTTGTTAGCTATATTAGCTTTGAATTAATCTTAGTTTTGATATAACTAAAACTTAAGCTTAATTAGCTTGTGTTTAA
>JBBYHO010517883.1:49298-62039 GCA_038382025.1 Adansonia gregorii | reverse complement strand
ATGGTTTGGCTTGATAAGAAAAGCTTTTCTTTACACCATTTTTTGGAGTCAATGTTATTCCGTAAATTGTGACAAACTTGGATGCATGTAATAGTATCCTTTTCTTCATGATTGGGAACCGTTAACACATTCTCCATATTGTGATAGATGACCTTAACGCTTTGGCTTAATAAGAAAAGCTTTTCTTTCCACCATTTTTTGGAATCAATATTATCCCATCAATCATGGCAAACATGGATGCATGTATGTATCTCCTTTTTTTCATGATTGGGCACCACAAACACTTTTTCCTCATTGGGATAGATGATGTTGATGCTCTAGCTTGATAAGAAAAGCTTTTCTTTACACCATTTTTTGGAATCAATGTTATTTCGTATATTGTGAAAAATTTGGATGCACATAATAATATCCTCTTTTTCATGATTAGGCATCGGAAGCACATTCTCCACATTGTGATAGATGACCTTGATGCTTTGGCTTGATAAGAAAAGCTTTTCTTTCCACCATTTTTTGAAATCAATATTATCCCATCAATCGTGGCAAACATGGATGCATGTATTAATCTCTTTTTTCTTATGATTGGGCACCATAAGCACTTTCTCCTCATTGGGATAGATGAAGTTGATGCTCTAGCTTGATAAGAAAAGCTTTTCTTTACACTATTTTTTGGAATCAATGTTATTCCGTATATTGTGAGAAATTTGGATGCACATAATTTATCCTCTTTTTCATGATTGGGCACCAGAAGCACATTCTCCGCATTGTGATAGATAACCTTGATGCTTTGGCTTGATAAGAAAAGATTTTCTTTCTGCCATTGTTTGGAATCAATATGATTTCGTCAATCGTGACAAACATGGATGCACGTATTAATCTCTTTTTTCTCATGATTGGGCACCATAAACACTTTTTCCTCTTTGGGATAGATGATGTTGATGCTTTGGATTGATAAGAAAAGCTTTTCTTTACACCATTTTTTGGAATCAATGTTATTCCGTAGATTGTGACAAATTAGGATGCACCTAATAATATCCTCTTTTTCATGATTGGGCACCGTAAGCACATTCTCCTCATTGTGATAGATGATATTAATGCTTTGTCTTGATAAGAAAACCTTTTCTTTCCAACATTTTTTGGAATCAATATTATTCTGTCAATTGTGACAAACATTGATGCATGTATTAATCTCCTTTTTCTCATGATTAGGCACCATAAATATGTTCTTCTCATTGGGATAGATGACATTGATGCTTTGGTTTAATATGAAAAGCTTTTCTTTATACCATTTTTTGGAGTCAATGTTATTCCGTAAATTGTGACAAACTTGGATGCTTGTAATAATCTCCTATTTTTCATGATTTGGCACCGTAAATACGTTCTCCTCATTGTGACAGATGACATTGAAAATTTTGCTTGGTAAGAAAGCTTTTCTTTCCACCGTTTTTTGGAATCAATGTTATTCTGTCAGTTGTAACAAACATGAAAGCACGTATTACTCTCCTTTTTCTCATGATTGGGTACCATAAACACATTTTCCTCATTGGGATAAAAGGTATTGATGCTGTAGCTTGATAAGAAAAGCTTTTCTTTCCAGCAATTTTTGAATAAATGTTATTTCGTGAATCGCGACAAACATGGATGCATGTATTAATCTCTTTTTTTTCATGGTTGGGCAGCATTCCTTATTAGGGTAGATGACATTGATGCTTTGGCTTGATAAAAAAAGCTTTTCTTTCCCCCATTATTTGAAATCAATGTTATTCCATCAATTTTGACAAACATTGGTGCATATATTAATCTCTTTTTTTTCCTGATTGGGCACAATGTACACATTCTTCTCATTGGGATAAATGCCATTGATGATTTGGCTTGATAAGAAAAGCTTTTCTTTCTACCATTTTTTCAAATCTATGTTATTTTGTTAATCATGAAAAACATAAAAGCGCATAATAATCTCTTTTTTTCATTATTGGGCATCATAAATACATTCTTCTCATTAGGGTTGATGACATTGAAGCTTTTGCTTGAAAATAAAAGCATTTTTTTCCACCATTTTTTGGAATCAATGTTATCAGTCAATTGTGACAAGCTTGGATGCACATAATAATCTCATTTTTTCATGATTAATCTCTTTTTTTCATGATTAGGTGCTATAAACACATCTCCTTATGGGGATAAGTGACATTAACATTTTAGCTTGATAAGAAAAGCTCTTCTTTCCTCTATTTTTTGGAATCAATGTTATTCAGTCAATCATGACAAACATGGACACATATTTTAATCACTTTTTTTTTCATGATTAGGCACCATAAACGCATTCTCCTCATTAGGATAAATGACATTGGCACTTTGGCTTGATAAGAAAAGCCTTTCCCTCCACCATTTTTTTGGAATCAATGTTATTCTATCAATTGTAACAAACATGGATGCCCGTAATAATCGCATCTTTTTCATGATTGGGCACCATAAACACATTCTCATCATTGGGATAGATGACATTAACGATTTGGCTTTATAAGGAAAGCTTGTCTTTCCACCCTTTTTTGAATCAATGTTATTCCATCAATCGTGACATGCATGATGTATATATTGTTCTCATTTTTTTTCATGATTGGGCACCATAAACACATTCTCCTTGTTAGGATTGATGACATTAACGGTTTGGCTTAATGAGAAATGCTTTTCTTTCCACCATTTTTTTGAGTCAATGTTATTCCATCAATCATGAAAACCATGGAAGCGCATAATAATCTCTTTTTCTTCATTATTGGGCACCATAAACACATTCTCCTTCTTAGGAAAGAGGGCACTGATGTTTTCACTTGATAACAAAAGCTTTTCTCTCCACCATTTTTGTGAACAATATTATTTTATCAATTGTGACAAATATGGATGCACGTGTTAATCTCTTTTTTTTCATGATAGGGCACTGTATACATTTTCTCCTTGTTGGCATAGACGACATTGATGCTTTGGCTTGATAAGAGAAGCTTTTCTTTCCACTATTTTTTGGAATCAATGTTATTTTGTCAATCATGGCAAACATGGATGCAAATAATAATCTGCTTTTTTTTCATGATTGGGCACCGTAAACACATTCTCTGCATTGGGATAGATGACATTGACCCTTTGGCTAGATAAGAAAAGCTTTTCTTTCCACCATTTTTTGGAATTAATGTTATGCCATCAATTGTGACAAACATGGATGCACGTAATAATCTCATTTTTCTCATAATTGGGCGCCATAAACATATTCTCATCATTGGGATAGATAACATTGATGCTCTGGCTTGATATGAAAAGCTTTTTTTTCCTTCAATTTTCAGAATCAATGTTATTCCGTCAATCATAAAAAAGTGGAAACACGTAATACTATTCTTTTTTTCATTATTGGGCACCATAAACATATTCTTCTCATTGGGATAGATAACATTGATTCTTTCGCTTGATAAGAAAACCTTTTCTTTCCATCATTTTTTGGAATCAATGTTGTTCCGTCAATCGTGACAAACATGGATACATGTGTTAATCTCCATGGATACTGTTCTTTGCACCATTTGTTGCAACCAATGTTATTCCAAAATTGTGACAAACTTGGATGCACATAATAAAATCCTCTTTTTCATGATTGGGCACAATAAACACATTCTCATCATTAGGATAGATGACACTGATGATTTGGCTTAATAAGAAAAGCTTTTCTTTCCATTATTTTTTAGAATCAATGTTATTTCGTCAATCGTGATAAATATGGATGCACGTATTAATCTTTTTTTCATCATGATTAGGTGCCATAAACTCATTCTCCTTATTAGGATAGATGACACTGATGATTTAGCTTGATAAGAAAAGCTTTTTTTCCCTCATTTTTTGGAATCAATGTTGTTCTACTGATCAAGATAAACATGGATCGACGCATATATCTCTTTTTTTCACGATTAAGCACCAAAAACACATTCACCTTATTAGAATAGATAAAATTGATGCTTTGGCTGGATAGAATCAATTTATTTCGTTAATCATGACAAACATGGACGAACATAACAATCCCTTTTTTTTTATGATTGGGCACCATAAACATATTCCCCTTAGTGGGATTGATGATATTAATGCTTTGGCTTGATAATAAAAGCTTTTCTTTCCAGCATTTTTTTGGAATCAATGTTACTAGTAGATGCATTTAGTAATCTCCTTTTTTTCATGATTGGGGACTTTAAACACATTTTTCTCATTACGATAGATGACATTGATGATTTAGCTTGATAAAAAATGGTTTTCTTTCTTTCATTTCATGGAATCAATATTATTCCGTCAGTCATGACAAGGATGGATGCATGTAAAATGATTGGGCACCATAAACACATTCCCTTCATTAGGACAGATGTCATTGATGCTTGGCCTGATAAGAAAAGCTTTTCTTTTCGCCATTTTTTGGAATCAATGTTATTCTGTGAATTGTAATAAACTTGGATGCATGTAATAATCTCCTTCTTTTCATGATTGGGCACTATAAACACATTCCTCTCATTGGGATAGATGACATTAAAGCTTTGGCTTGATAAGAAAAGCTTTTTTTTCACCTTTTTTTGGAATCAATTTTATTTCGTCAATCATGACAAACAAAGATGCACGTAACAATCTCCTATTTTTCATGATTGGGTACCATAAGCAAATTTTCTTCATTAGGATAAATGATATTGATGCTTTGGCTTGATAAGAAAATCTACTCTTTCCAGCATTTTTTTTGAAATCAATGTTTCTCCGTCAATTGTGACAAACATGGATGCACATAATAATCTCATTTTTTTCATGATTAGGCATGATAAACACATTCTTTTCATTAGGATAGATGACATTGACTGTTCGGCTTGATAATAAATGCTTTTCTTTCCACCATTTTTATAATAAATGTTGTTATGTTAACTATGACAAACTTGGATGCATGAATTAATCTCTTTTTTTTTCATAAATGATATTGATGCTTTGGCTTGATGTGATAAGCTTTTCTTTCCACCATTTTTTGGGATCAATGCTATTCTATCAATCAAGACAAATATGCATGCATGCAATAATCTCTTTTTTTTCATGATTGGACACCATTAGCATATTCACCTCATTGGGATAGATGACATTGACAATTTGGCTTGATAAAAAAAGCTTTTCTTTCCATTATTTTTTGGAATTAATATTATTCTGTGAATTGTAATAAAGTTGGATGTATGTAATAATCTCCTTCTTTTCATGATTGGGCACTATAAACACATTCTCCTCATCGAGATAGATGACATTGAAGCTTTAGCTTGATAAGAAAAGCTTTTCTTTTCACCCTTTTTTGGAATCAATTTTATTTCATCAATGTGACAAACATGGATGCATGTAACAATCTCCTATTTTTCATGATTGGGCACCATAAACACATGTCCCTTATTGGGATAGATGATATTGACACTTTGGCTTGATATGAAAAGCTACTCTTTCTAGCATTCTTTTAGAATCAATGTTACTCCGTCAATCATGACAAACATAGATGCCTGTAATAATCTCCATTTTTCATGATTGGAGACCTTAAACACATTCTCCTCATTGGGATAGATGACATTAATGACTCGGCTTAACAAGAAAAGGTTTTTTTCCCTTCATTTTTATGGAATCAATATTATTCCATCAATCGTGACAAACGAGGATGCATGTAATAATCTCTCTTTTTCATTATTAGGCACCACAAACACATTCCCCTTATTGGGATAGATGACATTAATGCTTTGGCTTGGCAAGAAAAGCTTTTCTTTCCACCATTTTTTGCAATCAATGGTACTTCGCCAATTATGACAAACATTGAAGTACGTAATAATCTTCTTTTTTTCATGATTGGGTGCCATAAAAATGTTTTCCTTATTGGGATAAATGAGATTGATGCATTGGCTTGATAAGAAAAGCTTTTCTTTCCACCATTTTTTTGAATCAATGTTCTTACGTCAAATGTGACAAACATGGATGCATGTAATAATCTCTTTTTTTTTCATGATTAGGCATCGTAAACACATTCTCCTCATTGGGATAGATGATATTGATGCTTGGGATTAATAAGAAAAGCTTTTCATTCCATAATTTTTTTGAAATTAATGTTATTCTATCAATTGTGACAAACATGGAAGCACGTAATAATCTCTTTCTTTTCATTATTGGGCACTATATAAATATTCTCCTCATTAGGATAGATGACATTGAAGCTTTGGCTTGATAAGAGAAGCTTTTCTTTCCACCATTTTTTGGAATCAATCTTATTCTATCAATCGTGACAAACATGGATGCATGTAATAATCTCTTTTTTCTTTATGATTAGGCATCATAAACACATCTACTCATTGGGATGGATGAATTTGATGCTTTGGCTTGATAAAAAAAGCTTTCCATTCCACTATTTTTTTGGAATCAATGTTATTCTGTCAACTGGGACAAACATGCATGCATGCAATAATCCCTTTTTTTTCTTGATTGGGCACCATAAACACATTCACCTCATTGGGATATATGACATTGATGATTTGGCTTAATAGAAAAAGTTTTTCTTTCCACTATTTTTTGGAATCAACTTTATTCCGTGGATTGTAACAAACTTTGATGCATATAATAATCTCTTTTTTTTCATTATTAGGCATGATAAGCATGTTCCCCTTATTGGGATAGATGGCATTGATGATTTGGCTTAATAAGAAAAGCTTTTCTTTCCATCATTTTTTGGAATCAATGTTATTTTGTCAATCGTGACAAACATGGATGCATGTAATAATCTCCTTTTTTTCATGATTAAAGACCATAAATACATTCTCCTCACTGGGATAAATGACATTGATGATTTGGCTTGATAAGAAAAGCTTTTTTTTCCACCATTTTTTTAAATTAATGTTATTCCTTCAATTGTGACAAACATGGATGCGTGCATTAATCTCCTTTTTCCATGATTGGGCACCATAAATACATTTTTCTCAATAGGATTGATGACATTGATGCTTTGGCTTGATAAGAAAACTTTTTTATCTACCATTTTTTGGAATCAATTTTAATTCGTCAATCGTGATAGACATAGGCACACGTAACAATCTTTTTTTTTTTCATAATGGGTTACCAAAAAAATGTCCCCCTCATTGGGATAGATGATAACGACGCTTTGGCTTGATAAGAAAAGCTTTTCTTTCCAGCATATTTTTGGAATTAATGTTATTTCGTCAATCGTGAAAAACATAGATGCATGTAATAATCACCTTGTTCTCATGATTGGGGACCTTAAACACATTCTTCTCTTTAGGATAGATGACATTGATGATTTGGCTTGATAATAAAAGCTTTTCTTTCTTTCATTTTATCGAATCAATATTATTCTATCAATCATGACAAACATGGATGCCTGTAATAATCCCTTTTTTTCATGATTGGGCACTATAAACATATTCCCCTCGTTAGGGTAGATGAGATTATGCTTTGGCTTGATAAGAAAAGCTTTTCTTTCTACTACATTTTGGAATCAATGTTATTCCATCATTGTGACAAACATGGATGCATATATTAATCTCCTTGTTTTTAATGATTACGCACCATGTACACATTCTCCTCATTGGGATCGATGATATTGATACTTTCGCTTAATATGAAAAGCTTTTCTTTCCACCATTTTTTGGAATCAATGTTATTCTATCAGTTGTGACAAACATTCATGCACGTAATAATCTCTTTCTTTTTTTTCTTTGTTGGCCATGATAAACACATTCTCCTCATTGGGATAGATAACGTTGATGCCTTGGCTGGATAAGAAATGCTTTTCTTTCTACCATTTTTTAGAATAAATATTATTCTGTCAAATGTAACAAGCCTGGATACATATAATAATCCCCTTTTTTTTCATGATTGGGCATCATAAACATATTCTCCTTATTGGGATAGATGGCATTGATGATTTAGCTTGATAAGAAAAACTTTTCCTTTCATCAGTTTTTGGAATCAATGTTATTCTATCAATCGTGACAAACATAGGTGCATTAATAATCTTATTTTTTTCATGATTGGGCACGATAAACACCTTCTCCTTATTGGGATAGATGACATTGATGCTTTGGGTTGATAAGAAAAGCTTTTTTCCACCATTTTTTGAAATCAATTTTTTTCATTAATTGTAACAAACGTGGATACGTGTATTAATCTCTTTTTTTTCATGAGTGGGCACCATAAACGCATTCTTCTCATTAAGGCAAATGACATTGATGCTTTGGCTTAATAAGAAAAGCTTTTCTTTCTACCGTTTTTTGGAATCAATGTTACTCCACCAATTATGACAAACATGGAAGCACATAATAATCTCTTTCTTTTCATGATTGGGCACCATAAAAATGTTCTCCTTATTAGGATAAATGATATTGATTCTTTGGCTTGAAAAGAAAAGCTCTTCTTTCAAGCATTTTTTGGAATCAATTCTATTCCGTCAATCATGACAAACGTGGATGCATGTAATAATCTCTTTTTTTCCATGATTGGGGACCTTAAACATGTTTCCTCATTTGGATAGGTGACATTGATGCTTTGGCTTCATAAGAAAAGCTTTCTTCCCCCTTTTTTTTGAATCAATATTATTACATTAATCATGACAAGCATGGATGCACATATTAATCTCTTTTTTCTCATGATTGGGCACTATATACACTTTCTCCTCATTGTGATAGATCATTAATGCTTCGGCTTCATAAGAAAAGCTTTTCTTTCTCTTGTTTGACGAAATCAATGTTATTCCATCAATTGTGACAAACATGGGAGCCTATAATAACTTTTTTTTTTCATTATTGGGCACCGTATACACATTTTTCTCGTTGGGATTGATGACATTGATGATTTGGCTTGATAAGAAAAGCTTTTCTTTCCACCATTTTTTGGAATCAATGTTATTCCATCAATTGTGACAAACATGGAGGCACATAATAATCTTTTTTTTTTCATGATTGGGCATAATAAACACATTCTCAACATTGGGATAGATGACATTGATATTTTGCTTAATAAGAAAAGCTTTTCTTTTCATCATTTTTTGGAATCAATAGTGTTCCATCAATCATTACAAACATGGATGTAGGTAATAATCTCATTTTTGTCATGATTGGGCACGATAAACACGTTCTCCTTATTGGGATAGATGACATTGATGCTTTGGCTTGTTAGGAAAAGCTTTTCTTTCCCCTGTTTGATGGAATAAATGTTATTCCATCAACTGTGACAAACATGGGTGCCCATAATAATCTCATTTTTTTCATTGTTGGGCACCATATACATATTCTTGTCATTAGGATTGATGACATTGACAATTTGGCTTGATAAGAAAAGTTTTTCTTTCCACCATTTTTTGGAATCAATGTTATTCCATCAATTATGACAAACATGGAGGCATATAATAATCATATTTTTTTCATGAGTAGGCAGAATAAACACATTCTTAACATTGGAATAGATGACATTGATGATTTTGCTTAATAAGAAAGCTTTTTTTTCCACTATTTTTTTGAGTCAATGTTATTCACTCAATCGTGATAATCATGGATACATGTAAGAATCTCTTTTTTTTTTCATGATTGGCACCATAAACACATTCTCCTCGTTGGGATAGATGACATTGACACTTTGGCTTAACAAGAAAAGCTTTTCTTTCCTCTATTTTTTGGAATCAACATTATTCCATCAACTGTGATAAAATGGATGCATGTAATAATCTCTTTTTTTCCATAATTGGGCACAATAAACACATTCTTATCATTGGGATAGATGACATTGATGATTTGGCTTAATAAGAAAAGCTTTTCTTTCCACCATTTATTGGAATCAATGTTATTCCGCCAATTGTGACTAAAATGGATGCATGTATTAATCTCCTTTTCTTCATGATTGGGCATTATAAACACATTCCTCTCATTGGGATAGATGGCATTGATGATTTGGCTTTATAAGAAAAGGTTTTCTTTCTACTATTTTTATGAATCGATGTTATTTCATCAATTGTGACAAACATGGATGCAAGTATTAATCTCTTTTCTCCTCATCAGGATAGATCATTGACGCTTTGCCTTGATAAGAAGACCTTTTCTTTCCCCCATTTTTCAGAATCAATGTTATTCCGTCATCTATGACAAACATAGGTACACATATTAATCTCTTTTTCTTCATGATTGGGCACTACGTATGCATTCTCCTCGTTGGGATTGATGACATTAATGATTCAGCTTGATAGGAAAAGCTTTTCTTTCCATCATTTTTTCGAATCAATATTATTCTATCAATCATGAAAAACATCAAAGCATGTAATAACCTTATTTTTTTCATTTTTGGGACTATAAACACATTCTCCTCCTTGGGATAGATGGCATTGACGCTTTCGCTTGATAAGAAAAGCTTTTCTTTTCACCATTTTTTGGAATCAATGTTATTCGATCAATTGTGACCGGTGTGGATGCATGTGTTAATCACCTTTTTTTCATTATTGGGCACCATATACACATCCTAATCATTGGGATAGATGACTTGGACATTTTGGCTTGATAAAAGAAGCTTTTATTTCCACCATTTTTTGGAATCAATGTTATTCTGTCAATTGTGACAAACACGGATGCACGTAACAATATCTTTTTTTCATGATTTGGCACAATAAACATAAATCTCAACATTAGGATAGATGACATTGATGATTTGGACTAATAAGAAAAGCTTTTCTTCCCACCATTTTTTGGAATCAATGTTTTTCCGTCAATCATGACAAGCATGGGTACACATATTAATCTCATTTCCACCATGATTAGGTGCCATAAACACATTTTCCTCTTTAGAATAGATGACACTAATGATTTGGCTTGTTAAGAAAAGCTTTTCTTTCCCTTTTTTTCTCGAATCAATATTATTTCGTCAACTGTGACAAATATGGATGCACGTATTAATCTCTTTTTTTTCATCATTGGGCACAATAAACACTTTCTCCTCATTGTGATAGATCAATGATGCTTTCGCTTGATGAGAAAAGCTTTTCTTTCCCCCATTTTTTGGAATCAATGTTATTCCATCAATTATGATAAACATGGGTGCCCATAATAATCCCCTTTTTCTTGGTTGGGCACCATATACACATTTTCCTCATTGGGATTGATGACATTGACGATTTGGCTTGATAAGCAAAGCTTTCTTTTCCACCATTTTTATGAATCAATGTTATTTGTCAATTATGACAAACATGGATGCACGTATTAATCTCTTTTTTCTCATGATTGGGCATCGTAAACACTTTCTCCTCATTGGGATAGATCCTTGATGCTTTGGCTTCATAAGAAAAGCTTTTCTTCCCCTATTTGTGGTAAACATGGGTACACATATTAATCTCCTTTTTTTCATGATTGGGCACCAATACATATTCTCCTCGTTGGGATTAATGACATTAATGATTTAGCTTGATAAGAAAAGCTTTTCTTTCCACCAATTTTTGGAATTAATAATATTCTGTCAATTATGACAAACATGAATACACGTAATAATCACCTTTTTTGCATGATTGGGCACAATAAATGCTTTCTCAACATTGGGATAGGTGACATTGATAATTTGGCTTAATAAGAAAAGGTTTTCA
Organism: Adansonia gregorii; assembly: GCA_038382025.1. Lineage (NCBI taxonomy): Eukaryota > Viridiplantae > Streptophyta > Magnoliopsida > Malvales > Malvaceae > Adansonia > Adansonia gregorii. Next base: position 50,398 of record JBBYHO010517883.1, on the reverse strand, counting down.
GTCCACCATTTTTTATAATCAATGTTGTTCCATCAATCATGCCAAATATGGATCTAGGCAATAATCTATTTTTTTCATTATTGGGTTCCATAAACACATTTTCCTTATTAGGATAGATGACATTGATGCTTTAGCTTGATATGAAAAGCTTTTCAATCCTCTTTTTTTGGAATCAATATCATTCTGTCAATCATGACAATCATGGATGCATGTAATAATCTCCTTTTTCTCAAGCTTGGCACCATAAACAATCCTCATTGGGATAAATGACATTGACATTTTGGCTTGATAAGAGAAGCTTTTCTTTCCACCATTTGTTGGAATCAATGTTATTCTGTCAATTATGACAAACATGGATGCACGTAATAATCTCCATTTTTTCATGATTAGGCTCAATAAACACATTCTCAGTATTGGGATATATGACATTAATGATTTGGCTTAAAAGGAAAAGCTTTTCTTTCCACCATTGTTTGGAATCAATGTTGTTCCATCAATCTTGGCTAACATATAATCTCTTTTTTTCATGATCGGGTGCCATAAACACGTTCTCCTTAGTGGGATAGATGACATTGAAGCTTTGGCTTGATAACAAAAGCTTTTTTCCCCTATTTTTTGGAATCAATATTATTTCATCAATTGTGTTAAATATGGATGTATGTAATAATCTTTTTTTTTCATGATTGGGCACCATAAACACGTTCCCCTTCTTGGGATAGATGATATTGACGCTTTGGCTTGATCAAAAAAGCTTTTCTTTCTAGCATTTTTTTGGAATCAATGTTATTTTGTCAATCTTGACAAATATAGATGCATGTAATAATAAACTTTTTTTCATGATTAAGGATCTTAAACACATTCTCCTCTTTGGGATAGATGGCATTGATGATTTGGCTTGCTAGTAAAAGCTTTTCTTTCCTTCATTTTATGGAATCAATATTATTATGTCAATCGTGACAAACATGGATGAATGTAATAATCTCTTTTTTTTCATGATTGGGTACCATTAACATATTCCCCTCTTTGGGATAGATGACATTGACGCTTTGGCAAGATAAGAAAAGCTTTTCTTTCCACTACTTTTTGGAATCAATGTTATT
>JBBYHO010517883.1:0-49198 GCA_038382025.1 Adansonia gregorii | reverse complement strand
ATTATGGCAAACATGGATGCATGTGTTAATCTCCTTTTTTTAATAATTGTGCACCATGTACACATTCTCCTCATTCGGGTCGATGATATTGATGCTTTGGCCTGATATGAAAACTTTTTTTTCCACCATTATTTGGAATCAATGTTATTCTGTTAATCATGAAAAACATGCATGCACGTAATAATCTCTTTTTTTTCATGATTGGCCACTGTAAACACATTGTTCTTATTGGGATAAATGACATTGATTCTTTGGCTTGATAAGAAATGCTTTTCTTTCCACCATTTTTTAGAATAAATATTATTCTGTCAATTGTGATAGACTTGCATGCATGAATTAATCACCTTTTTTTATGGTGGGCCACCATGTACATAATCTCCTCGTTCAGATATATGATATTAATGCTTTGGATTAATGTGAAAAGCTTTTCATTCCACCCTTTTTTGGAATTAATGTTATTCTGTCAATCATGACAAACATGCATACGTGTAGTAATCTCATTTCTTTCATGATTGGGCACCATAAACACATTCACCTCATTGGGGTAGATGACCTTGATGATTTTGGCTTGATATGAAAAGCTTTTCTCTCCACTATTTTTTGGAATCAATGTTATTCCATGAATTGTAACAAACTTGGATACACGTAATAATCTCTTTTTTTCATGATTGGGCACCATAAACATGTTCTCGTCATTAGGATAGATGGCATTGACGATTTGGCTTGATAAGAAAAGCTTTTCTTTCCATCATTTTTTGGAATCAATGTTATTCCGTCAATCGTGACAAACATGGATGCGTGTAATAATCTCCTTTTTTTTAATGATTGGGCACTATAAACACCTTTTCCTCATTGGGATAGATGACAATGATGCTTTGGGTTGATAAAAAAGGCTTTCTTCCCACCATTTTTTAAATCAATTTTATTCCATCAATTGTGACAAAGTTGGATACATGTATTAATCTCTTTTTTTTTCATGATTGGGCACCATAAACAAATTCTCCTCATCGAGATAGATGACATTAATACCTTTGGCTTGATAAGAAAAGCTTTTCATTCCACCATTTTTTGGAATCAATGTTACTCTGCCAATTATGACAAACATGGAAGCACTTAATAATCTCCTTCTTTTCATGATTGGGCACGATAAAAATGCTTTCCTTATTAGGATAGATGAGATCAATGCATTGGCTTGATAAGAAAAGCTATTCTTTCTAGCATTTTTTTGGAATCAATGTTACTCCATCAATCATGACGAACATAGATGCATGTAATAATCTCATTTTTTTCATGATTGGGGGCCTTAAACATATTCTCCTTATTGGGATAGATGACATAGATGATTTTGCTTAACAAGAAAAGGTTTTTTCCTTCATTTTATGGAATTAATATTATTCTATCAATCGTGACAAACATGGATGCATCTAATAATCTCTTTTTTTTTTTCATGATTGGGCACCATAAACACATTCCCCTTGTTGCGGTAGATGACATTGACATTTTGGCTTGATAAGAAAAGCTTTTCTTTCCACTACTTTTTGGAATCAATGTTATTTTGTCAATTATGACAAACATCGATGCATGTATTAATCTTTTTTTTTTAAGATTGGGTACCATGTACACATTCTCCTTATTGTGGTCGATGATATTGATGGTTTGGCTTGATATGAAAAGCTTTTTGCTACCATTTTTTGGAATCAATGTTATTTTGTCAATCATGACAAACAGGCATGCACGTAATAATCTCTTTTTTTTTCATGATTGACCACCATAGACACATTCCCCACATTGGGATAGATGAAATTGATGCTTTGGGTTGACAAGAAATGGTTTTCATTCCACTATTTTTTGGAATAACTATTATTCATTCAATTGTGACAAACTTGGATGCATGTATTAGTCTCTTTTTTTTTTCATGGTTAGGCACCATGTACACAATCTCCTTATTTGGATAGAAGATATTGGTGCTTTGGCTTGATATGAAAAGTTTTTCTTTTCACCATTTTTTGGAATCAATGTTATTCTATCAGTCGTAAGAAAGATGCATGCATGCAAGAATCTCTTTTTTTTTCATGATTGGGCACCATAAACACATTCACCTCATTGGGATAGATGACATTGATGATCTGGTTTGATAAAAAAAGCTTTTCTTCCCATAAATTTTTGGAATCAATGTTATTCTGTGAATGTAACAATCAATGTTTTTCTTTCCACCATTTTTTGGAATTAATGTTATTTCGTCAATTGTGACAAACATGGATATATGTGTTAATCTCTTTTCTTTCATGATTAGGCACCATAAACACATTTTCCTCATTTGGATAGATGACATTGATGGTTTGGCTTGATAAGAAATGCTTTTCTTTCCATTGCTTTTTGGAATCAATGTTATTCCATCAATTGTGACAAACACGGATGCATGTAATAATCTCTTTTTTTTTTTCATGATTGGGCACCATAAACACATTCCCTTCATTGGGATAGATGATATTGATGCTTTGGCTTCACAAGAAAAGCTTTTCATTCTGCCTTTTTTTGGAATCATTATTATTCTGTCAATCATGGCAAGCATGGATGCTTGTAATAATCTCTTTTTTTTCATGGTTAGGCACCATAAACACATTTTCGTCATTGGGATGATGACATTAAAGCTTTGGCTTGATAAGAAAAGCTTTTCTTTCTAGCATATTTTATAATTAATGTTATTCCACCAATTATGACAAACTTGGGAGTATGTAATAATCTCCTTTTTTTCTTGATTGGGTACCATAAAAACATTCTCCTCATTAGGATAGACGATATTGAAGCTTTTCTTTCCATCATTTGTTGGAATCAATATTATTCTATCAATCGTGACAAAACCAAGAAGCACGTAATAATCTCCTTTTTTTCATGGTTGGACACCATTAAAAAATTCTTCATATTGGGATAGATGATATTGACGCTTTGGCTTGATAAGAAAAGCTTTTCTTTCCACCATTTTTTGGAATCAATATTATTCCGCCAATTGTGACAAACATGGACACACGTAATAATCTCCTTTCTTTCAAGATTAGGAAAATATAAATACATTCTCATCATTAGGATAGATGGCATTGACAATTTGGCATGATAAGAAAAGCTTTTCTTTCTAGCATTTTCTAGAATCAATGTTATACTGTCAATTGTGACCAACATGGGTTGATGTATTAATCTCCTTTTTTTCATGATTGGCGCCATAAACACGTTCTCCTCATTGGGATAGATGACATTAATGATTTGGCTTGATAAGAAAAGCTTTTCTTTACACCATTTTTTGGAATCAATGTATTTTGTTAATCATGACAAACATATATGCACGTATTAATCTTTTTTTTCATTATTCAGCACCATAAACAAGTTCTCCTCATTGGGACAGATGTCAATAATGATTTTTCTTGATAAGAAAAGCTATTCTTTCCACCATTTTTTAGAATCAATGTTATTTTGTCAATCATGACAAACATGGACGCACCTAATAATCTACTATTTTTCATGATAGGGCACCATAAACACCTTCTCCTTATTGGGACAGATGACGTTGATGCTTTGGCTTGATAAGAAAAGCTTTTCCTTCCATCAATTTTTTGAACCAATGTTATTTTGTCAATTGTGAAAAATATGAATCCACATGTTAATCTCTTTTTTTTTTCATGATTAGGCTCTATAAACACATTCTCCTCATTGGGTTAGATGATATTAATGATTTTGCTTGATAGCAAAAGCTTTTCTTTCCACCATTTTTTGGAATCAATGTTCTTCCATCAATTATGAGAAACATGTGTGCACATAGTAATCTCTTTTTTTTCATGATTGGGCTCTATAAACACATTTTCCTTGTTAGGATAGATGATGTTGATACTTTGGCTTAATAATAAAAGCTTTTCTTTACACCATTTATTGGAATCAATGTTATTCTGTCAACCATGAAAAACATAGATGCACGTATTAATCTTCTTTCTTTCATTATTTGGCACCATAAACAAGCTTTCCTCATCGGGATAGATGGCATTGATGATTTTGCTTAATAAGAAAAGCTTTTCTTTCCACCATTTTTTTGAATCAATATTATTCCGTCAATTGTGACAAACATTGATGCACTTATTAGTCTTCATTCTTCATGATGGGCACAATAAACACTTTCTCATCATTAGGATAGATGACATTGATGCTTTGGCTTGATAGGAAAAGCTTTTCTTTCCACCATTTTTTGGAGTCAATGTTATTCTGTCAATCGTGACAAGCAGGGAAGCACGTAATAATCTCCTTTTTTCATGATTAGGCGCCATAGAAAATTCTTCTTATTGGGATAAAAGATATTAACGCTTTGGCGTGATAAGAAAAGCTTTTCTTCCCACCATTTTTTGGAATCAATGTTATTTCGCCAATTGTGACAAAATGGACGCATGTAATAATCTCATTTTTTTCGTGATTGGGAACAATAAACATATTCTCATCATTGGGATAGATGACATTGACAATTTTACATGATAAGAAAAGCTTTTCTTTCCACCATTTTTTAGAATAAAGGCTATTCTGTAAATTGTAACATACTTGGATACACGTAATAATCTCATTTTTTTCATGATTGGGCACCATAAACACGTTCTCCTTATTGGAATAGATGAGATTGATGCATTGGCTTATAAGAAAAGCTTTTTTTTCAGTATTTTTTGGAATCAATGTTATTTCGTCAATTGTGCCAAACATGGATGCACATATTAATCTCCTTCTTTTCATGATTGGGCACCATAGACACATTCTCCTAATTGGGATAGATGACATTGATGATTTTGCGTGATAAGAAAAGCTTTACTTTGCACCATTTTTTTAGAATCAATGTTATTCTGTCAATCACGACAAACATAGATGCACATTAATCTTCTCATTATTCGACATCATAAACAAGTTCTCCTCATTGGGATAGATGGCATTGATGATTTTGCTTGATAAAAAAAGCTTTTCTTTCCATGATTTTTTTGAATCAATGTTATTCTATCAATCGTGACAAACATGGACACATGTAATAATCTCCTTTTTTTCATGATTGGGCACCATAAAAACCTTTTCCTCATTAGGATAGATGACATTGATGCTTTGGCTTGAAAAGAAAAGCTTTGTTACCACCATTTTTTGGAATTAATGTTATTTCGTCAATTATGACAAATATGAGTGCACGTAATAATCTCCTTTTTCTCATGATTGGGCACCATAAACACCTACTCCTCATTGGGATAGATGACGTTGATGCCTTGGCTTGATAAGAAAAGCTTTTCTTTCTGCCATTTTTTAGAATTAATGTTATTTCATCAATTATGACAAATATGGATGCGTGAGTTAATCTCTTTTTTTTCATGATTAGGTTCCATAATCACATTCTCTTTATTGGGATAGATGACATTGATGATTTTGCTTGATAACAAAAGCTTTTCTTTCCACTATTTTTTGGAATTAATGTTATTTCGTAAATTATGACAAATATGCATGCACGTAGTAATCTCTTTTTTTTTTCATGATTGGGCTCTATAAACACACTCTGCTCATTGGGATAGATGACATTGATACTTTGACTTGATAAGAAAAGCTTTTCTTTCCACTATTTTGGAATCAAAGTAATTCCACCAATCATGAAAAAATGCATGCACGTAATAATATCTTTTTTTTCATGATTGGGCACCATATACACATTCTCCTTATTGAGATAGATGATATTGATGCTTTGGCTTGATATGAAAAGCTTTTCTTCACACCATTTTTTGGAATCAATGTTATTCCATCAATTGTGACAAACATAGATGCATGTATGAATCTTTTTTTCTTATTTGGCACCGTAAACAAGTTCTTCTCATTAGGATAGATGACATTGATGATTTGGCTAGATAAGAAAAGCTTTTCTTTTCATAATTTTTTTTCGAATCAATGTTATTCCGTTAATCATGACAAATGCGTATGCACGTATTAATCTCCTTTTTTTCTTGATTGGGCACCATAAACACCTTCTCAGCATTGGGATAGATGACATTGATGCTTGGGCATGGTTGGAAAAACTTTTCTTTCCACCATTTTCTGGAATCAATGGTATTCCATAAACCATGACAAACATGAAAGCACGTAATAATCTCTTTTTTATCATTATTGGGCACCATAAACACATTCTCCTCATTGGGATCGATGACATTGATGCTTGGGCTTGATAGGAATAGCTTTTTTTCCAGCATTTTTTGGAATCAATGTTACTCCATCAATTATGACAAACATGGGTGCACGTATTAATCTCATTTTTTTGCTGATTGGTGCTATAAACAAGTTTTCCTCATGGGGATAGATGACATTACTGCTTTGGCTTGATAAGAAAAGCTTTTCTTTACACCATTTTTTGGAATCAGTGTTATTCTGTCAATCGTCACAAACATAAATGCATGTGTTAATTTTCTTTTTTTCATTATTCGGCACCATAAACAAGTTCTCCTCATTGGGATAGATAACATTGATGATTTTGCATGCTAAGAAAAGCTTTTCTTTCAACCATGTTTTAGAATCAATGTTATCCCATCAATCATGGCAAACATGCATGCATGTAATAATTTCCTTTCATTAGGTACCATAAACACCTTCTCCTCATTAGGATAGATACTTTGATGCTTTAGCTTGATAAGAAAAGCTTTTCTTTCTAGCATTTTTTGGAATCAATGTATTTCATTAATTGTGAAAAACATGGGTGCATGTAGTATGCTCTTTTTTTTCATGATGGGGCTCCATAAACACATTCTCTTTATCAAGATAGATGATGTTAGCAATTTTGCTTGATAACAAAAGGTTTTTTTTCCACCATTTTTTGGAATCAAAGGTATTCTATCAATCATCATAAACATCCATGCACGTACTAATCTTCTTGCTTTTTCATGATTGAGCTCCATAAACACATTATCCTCATAGGGATAGATGACATTGACACTTTGGCTTGATAAGAAAAGCTTTACTTTCCACCAATTTTTGGAATCAATGTTATTTTTTCAATATTCTTTTCATGATTGGGCATAATAAACACATTCTCTTCATTTAGATAAATGATGTTGTCGCTTTGGCCTAATAAAAAAGCTTTTCTTTTCAACATTTTTTGGAATCAATATTATTCTGTCAATCATGACAAACATGGATGCATGTATTAATATCTTTTTTTGCATGATTGGGCACCATAAACACATTCTCCTCATTGGGATAAATGATATTGATGCTTTGACTTGATAAGAAAAGCTTTTCTTTCGACCATTTTTTTGAATCAATGTTATTCCATCAATCATGACAAACATGGAAGAACATAATAATCTCTTTTTTTTTTCATGATTGGGCACCATAGTCACATTCTCCTTAATGGGATAGATGATGTTGATGCATCAGCATGATTAGAAAAGCTTTTCTTTCCACCATTTTTTAGAATCAATGTTATTCGTCAATTGCAAACATTGATGCACAAAAGAATCTCCTTTTTCTCATAATTGGACATCATAAACACATTCTCATCCCTGGGATAGATGAAATTGATGCTTTGGCTTGATAAGGAAAGCTTTTTTTACCACAATTTTTTGGAATCAATGTCATTCTGGCAATCGTGACAAACATGGATGAACGTATTAATCTCTTTATTGGCCACCATCAACACATTCACCTCATTAGGATAAATGATATTGACACTTTAGCTTGTAAGAAAATCTTTTCTTTCCTACAATTTTTAATGTTATTTCATCAATCGTGACAAACAAGGAAGCATGTAATAATCTTTTTTGTTTTTCGTGATTGAGTACCATAAACACATACGCCTCATTAAGATAGATGACATTAATGCTTTGGCATGATAAAAAAAGCTTTTCCTTCCACCATTTTTTGGAATCAATGTTATTTCATCAATTGTGACAAACATGGATGCATGTGGTAATCAACTATTTGTCAGGATTGGGTACCATAAACATATTCTACTTATTGGGATAGATGATATTAATGCTTTGGATGGATAAGAAAAGTTTTTTTTCCACCAATTTTTGGAATCAATGTTATTCCAATAATCATGACAAACAAGGATGCATGTAATAATCTCTTTTTTTTATGATTGGGCACCATAAACATATTCTCCTCATTGGGATAGTTGACATTGATGCTTTGGCTTGATAAGAAAAGCTTTTTTTTAACCATTTTTTGGAAACAATATTATTTCCTCAATTGTGACAAACATGGATGCATATCTTAATCTGCTTTTTTTCATGATAGGGCACCATAAACACATTTCTCATTAGGATAAATGACATTGATACTTCGGCTTGATAAGAAAAGCTTTTCTTTTGACCATTTTATGGAATCAATGTTGTTCCGTCAATCTTGACAAACATGGATGCATGTAAGAATCTCTTTTTTTTTCATGATTGGGCACCATAAACACAATCTCTTCATTAAGATAAATGACATTGATGCCTTGGCTTAATACGAAAAGCTTTTCTTTCCTTTATTTTTTGGAATCAATGTAATATCATCAATCATGACAAACGTGCGTGCATATAATAATCTTTTTTTTTCATGATTGGGCACCATAAACACATTCTTGCCTTTAGGATAGAGGATGTTGATGCTTGGGCTTGATAAGAAAAGCTTTTTTTCCTTCATGTTTTGGAATCAATGTTATTCCGTCAATTGTGACAAACATGCATGCACGTAATAATCTCTTTTCTTTTTTTTTCATGATTAGGCACTATAAACATGTTCTCCTCATTGGGATAAATGATATTGAAGCTTTACCTTGATAAGAAAAGCTTTTCTTTTCATAATTTTTTGGAATCAATGTTATTCCGTTAATTGTGACAAGCATGGATGCATGTAATAATATCCTTTTCTTCATGATTAGGTACCATAAACATATTCCTCTCTTTGGGTTAGATGACATTGATGCTTTGGCTAGATAAAAGAAGCTTTTCTTTTCACCATTTTTTGTAATTAATGTTATTCTATAAATCGTGACAAACTTGGATGCTTGTAATAATCTCCTTTTTTTTCATGATTAGGCACCATAAGCACATTCTCCTCTTTGGGATTGATGACATTGATGCTTTGGCTTGACAAGAAAACTTTTTCTTTCCTTCATTTTTTGGAATCAATGTTAATCCATCAATCGTGACAAACATGGATGCATGTGTTAATCTTTTTTTTTTCATGATTAGGCACTATAAACATATTCCCCTCGTTAGGATTGATGACATTGACGTTTTGGCTTGACAAGAAAAGCTTTTCTTTCCACCATTTTTTGGAATCAATGTTATTTTGTTAGTTGTGACAAACATGATTGCAAGTGTTAATCTGCTTTTGCTCAAGATTGGGCACCGTAAACACATTCCCTCATTATGAATGATGACATTGATAATTCACCTTGATAAGAAAAGCTTTTCTTTCAACCATATTTTGGAATCAATGTCATTTCATCAATTGTGACAAATATGGCTGCACGTGGGAATCTCTTTTTTTTTCCTTGATTGGTCATAATAAACACATTTGTCTTATTGGGATAGATGACATTGACACATTGGCTTAATAGGAAAAGCTTTTCTTTCCACCATGTTTTGTAACCAATGTTTTTTTGTCAATTGTAACAAACGTGCATGCACATAATAATGTCATTTTTTTCATGATTGGGCACCACATGCATATTTTTCTCATTAGGATAGATGATATAAATGCTTTGGCTTGATAAGAAAAGCTTTTCTTTCCACCATGTTTTGGAACCAATGTTACTCCATCAATTGTGACAAATGTGCATGCACATAATACTCTCCTTTTTTCATGATTAGGCACCATAAACACATTCTCCTTATTGGGATAGATGAGATTGATGCTTTGGCTTAATAAGAAAAGCCTTTCTTTCCACCATTTTTTGGATTCAATGTTGCTCTATCAATCTTGACAAAAATGGATGAACATGTTAATCTTTTTTTTCTCATGATTGGTCACTACAAACACAGTCTCCTTATTAGGGTAAATGATATTGACGCTTTGTCTTAATAAGAAAAGCCTTTTTTTCTAGCCTTTTTTTAAATCAATGTTCCTATATCATTCGTGACAAACATGGATGCAAGTAATATTCTCTTTTTTTTCATGCTTAATCACCATAAACACATTCTCCCTATTGGGATAGATGACATTGATGCTTTATCTTGGTAAGTAAAGCTTTTACTTTCCACCATTTTTTGGAATCAATGTTATCCGCCAATTGTGACAAACATGGTTGCACATAAAAATCTTTTTTTTTTCATTATTGGGCACTATAAACACATTTTCCTCATTGAGATAGATGACATTGACACCTGGGCTTGATAAGAAAAGTTTTTCTTTCCACCATTTTTTGGAATCAATGTTATTGCGTCAATCATAACAAACATGTATGCATGTAATAATCTCCTTTTTTTTTCAAGATTGGGCACCATAAAGAAATTCTCCTTATTGGGATAGATGACATTGATGCCTCAGCTTGATAAAAAAAGTTTTTCATTCATTCATTTTTTGGAATCAATATTATTTCATCAATCGTGACAAGCTTGCATACACATATTAATCTCCTTTTCTCATGATTAGGCACCATAAACTGATTCTTCTTATTAGGATAGATGACAGTGATGCCTTGGCTTGATAAGAAAAGCTTTTTTCTCCACCATTTTTTGGAATCAATATTATTTTGTCAATTGTGACAAACATGGATGTACATGTTAATCTCTTTTTTTTAATGATTGGGTACCATAAACACATTCTCCTCATTGGGATAGATGACATTGATGCTTTGGCTTGATAAGAAGCTTTTCTTTGCTTCTTTTTTTGGAATCATTGTTATTCTGTCAATCGTGACAAAATGGATGCACATATTAATCTCTTTTTTTTTTAGGATTAGGCACTATAAACGCATTCTTCTCATTGGGATAGATGACATTGATGCTTTATCTTAATAAGCAAAGCTTTTCTTACCACCCTTTTTTGGAATCAATGTTATCCGTCAATTGTGACAAACATGGATGCACATAAGAATTTCCTTTTTTTTTCATTATTAGGCACCATAAACACTTTCTCCTCATTGGGATAGATGACATTTATGCTTTGGCTTGATAAGAAAAGCTTTTCTTTCCATCGTTTTTTGGAATCAATATTATTCCATCAGTTGTGACAAACATGGATGCATGTATTAATCTCTTTTTTTTCATGATCGAGCACCATATACACTTTCTCCTTATTGAGATAGATGAGATTGAGGCTTCAGCTTGTAAGAAAAGCTTTTCTTTCCACCATTTTTTTGAATCAATGTTATTTTATCAATCGGGACAAACATGGATGCACATATTAATCTCTAGCTTTTCTTGATTAGGCACCATAAACACATTGTCCTTATTGGGATAGATGACATTGATGCTTTGGCTTGATAGAAAAAGCTTATCTTTCCACCATTTTTTGGAATCAATGTTATTTTGCCAACTATGACTAAAATGGATGCACGTGTTAATCTCCTTTTTTCATGATTGGGTACCATATACACATTCTCCTTATTGGGATAGATGACATTGATGCTTTGGCTTGATAAGAAAAGCTTTTCTTTTAACCATCTTTTGGAATCAATATTATTTCATCAATCGAGACAAACATTGATGCACGTAAGAATCTCTTTTTCTTCATGATTAGGCACCATAAACATATTTTTCTTATTAGGATAGATGACATTGATGCTTTGGCTTGATAAGAAAAGCTTTTCTTTCCCTTATTTTTTAGAATCAATGTCATTCTGTCAATTGTGACAAACACAGAAGCACATAAAAATCCTTTTTTTCTCGTGACAAACATGGAAGCATATAAGAATCCCTCTTTTTTCTCATGATTAGGCACCATAAACACGTTCTCCTCATTGGGATAGATAACATTAATGCTTTGGCTTGATAAGAAATGATTTTCTTTCCCTCATTTTTTGAATCAATGTCATTCCGTCAATCGTGACAAACATAAAAGCACATAAGAATCCCTTTTTTTTCTTATGATTAGGTGTCATAAACACATTCTTTTCATTGGGATAGATGACATTGATGCTTTGGCTTGATAAGAAAAGCTTTTTTTTCCTTATTGTTTGGAATCAATGTTATACTGCCAATCGTGACAAGCATGGAAGCATGTAATAATATCCTTTCTTTCATGTTTGGGCTACATAAACACTTTCTACTGATTGGGATAGATGACATTGAGGCTTTAGCTAGATAAGAAAGTTTTTTCGTTCCTCCAATTTTTGGAATCAATGTTATTCTGTTAATTGTGACAAACATGGATGCTCGTATTTATCTCCCTTTTTTTTCATGATTGGGCACCATAAACACATTTCCTTATTAGGATAAATGACATTGATGCTTTGGCTTGATAAGAAAAGCTTTTCCCTAAACCATTTTTTGGAATCAATATTATTTCGTCAATCTAGATAAACATTGATGCACGTAAGAATCTCCTTTTCTTCATGATTAGGCACCATAAACATATTTTCCTTATTAGGGTAAATGACATTGATGCGTTGGCTTGCTAAGAAAAGCTTTTTTTCCCTTATTTTTTGGAATCAATGTTATTCTGTCAACCGTGACAAGCACGAAAGCACATAAGAATCCCTTTTTTCTCATGATTAAGCACTATAAACACATTCTCCTCATTAGGATAAATGACATTGATGTTTTGGCTTAATAAGAAAAGATTTTCTTTCCCTCATTTTTTTGAATCAATGTCATTCCGTCAATCGTGACAAACACGGAAGCACATAAGAATCCCTTTTTTTTTCATGATTAGGCGCCATAAACATATTCTCTTTATTGGGATAGTTGATATTAACGCTTTGGCTTGATAATAAGAGCTTTTCTTTCCTTGATTTTTTGGAATCAATGTTATACTGCCAATCGTGATAGGCATGGAAGCATGTAATAATATCCTTTCTTTCATGTTTGGGCTGCATAAACACTTTCTACTTATTGGGATAGATGACACTGATGCTTTGGCTAGATAGGAAAGGCTTTTCATTACTTTAATTTTTGGAATCAATGTTATTCTGTCAATCGTGACAAACATGGATGCTCGTATTTATCTCCCTTTTTTCACGATTGGGCACCATAAACACATTTCCTCATTAGGATAAATGACATTGATGCTTTGGCTTAATAAGAAAAGCTTTTCTTTCAACCATTTTTTGGAATCAATATTATTTTGTCAATCGAGATAAACATTGATGCATGTAAGAATCTCTTTTTCTCCATGATTAGGCACCATAAACATATTTTCCTCAGTGGGATAGATGACATTGATGCTTTGGCTTGATAAGAAAAGCTTTACTTTCCCTTATTTTTTGGAATCAATGTCATTCTGTCAATCATGACAAACACAAAAGCACATAAGAATCCCTTTTTTCTTATTATTAGGCACCATAAACACATTCCCCTCATTGGGATAGATGACATTGATGCTTTGGCTTGATAAGAAAAGCTTTTTTTCTTTCATTTTTTGGAATCAAAGTCATTTCGTCAATCGTGAAAAACATGGAAACACGTAAGAATCCCTTTGTTTTCATGATTAGGCACCATAAACACATTCTCCTTATTAGGATAGATGACATCAACACTTTGGCTTGATAAGAAAAGCTTTTCTTTTCATCATTTTTTGGAATCAATGTTATTTTGTCAATCGTGACAAGCATGGATGCATGTAATAATATCCTTTTTTTCATGACTGGGCACCATAAACATATTCTACTTATTGGGATAGATGACATTAATGCTTTTGCTAGATAAGAAAGGCTTTTATTTCCTTCTTTTTTTGGATTCAATGTTATTTCGTCAATCGTGACAAACATGGAAGCACATATTAATCTCCCTTTCTTCAAGGTTAGGCACCTTAAACACATTTCCTCATTAGGATAGTTGACATTGTTACTTTCGCTTGATAAGAAAGGCTTTTCTTTTAACCATTTTTTGGAATCAATGTTATTCCATCAATCGTGGCAAACATTGATGAATGCAAGAATCTCTTTTTCTTCATGATTAGGCACTATAAACACATTCTCCTCAGTGGAATAAATGACATTGATGCTTTGGCTTGATAAGAAAAGCTTTTCTTTCCTTCATTTTTTGGAATAAATGTGATTCTGTCAATCATGACAAACATGGAAGCATAGAAAAATCTCCTTTTTTTTTCATGATTAGGCACCATAAACACATTCTCTTCATTAGGATAGAAGACATTGATGCTTTGGCTTGATAAGAAAAGCTTTTCTTCCCACCATTTTTTTGCAATTAATGTTATTTTCTCAATTGTCTCAGACCTAGATGCACGTGTTAATCTCTTTTTTTTTTAATGATTAAGCTCCAAAAGCATATTCTCCTTATTGGGATAGATGATATTGATGCTTTTGCTTGATAGCAAAAGCTTTTATTTTCGTGGTTTTTTGGAATCAGTGCAATTCCTTCAATTGTGACAAATAGGCGTCCACGTAACAATCTCTTTTTTTCATGACTGGACACCATATACAAATTCTCCTCATTGGGATAGATGACATTTATGCTTTGGCTTGGTAAGAAAAGCTTTTCTTTCCACCTTTTTTTTGGAATCAATGTTAATCTGTCAATTGTTACAAGCATGGATGCATGTAATAATATCCTTTTTTTCATGATTAGGCACCAAAAGCACATTCTACTCATTGGGATAGATGACATTGATCCTTTTGCTTGGTATGAAAAGCTTTTCTTTCCTTCATTTTTTTGGAATCAATGTTATTCCATCAAATGTGACAAACATGGATGCACTTATTACTCTCTTTTTCTTCATGATTGGGCACCATAAATACATTTCCACATTAGGATAGATGACATTGATGCTTTGGCTTAATATGAAAAGCTTTTCTTTCAACAATTTTTTGGAATCAATATGATCACGTTAATCGTGAAAAACATGGATGCACATAAGAATCTCTTTTTCTTCAGGATTAGGCACCATAAACACATTCTCTTCATTGGAATAGATGACATTGACACTTTAGCTTGATAAGAAAAGCTTTTCTTTCCCTTATTTTTTGGGATTAATATTATTTCATCAATTATGTCAGACATTGATGCACGTGTTAATCTCTTTTTTTTCATGATTAGGCTCCACAAGCATATTATGGGATAAATGATATTGACACATTGGCTTGATAAGAAAAGCTTTTCTTTTCATGATTTTTTGGAATAAAAGTAATTCCATCAATTCTGACAAACATGAATGCACATGTTAATCTCTTTTTTTTCATGATTAGGCTCCATAAACACATTCTCCTCATTGGGATAGATGATATTGATGCTTTTGCTTGATAGGACAGGCTTTTCTTTCCATGGTTTTTAGGAATCAATGCAATTCCATCAATTATGACAAACAGGCATGCACGTAACAATCTTTTCTTTTTCATAATTGGATAATATATACAAGTTGTCATCATTGGGATAGATAAGATTGATGCTTTGGCTTAATAAGAAAAGCTTTTCTTTCCACCATTTTTTTTGGAATCAATGTTATTCCATCAATCGTGACAAGCATGGATGAATGTAATAATATCCTTTTTTTCAAGATTGGGCACTATAAACACATTATACTCATTGGGATAGATGATATTGATGCTTTTGCTTGGTATGAAAAGCTTTTCTTTCCACTGTTGTTTAGAACCAATGTTATTTCGTCAATTGTGACAAAAGTTGATGCACGTAAGAATCTCTTTTTTCTTCACGATTAGGCACCATAACCACATTCTCCTCTTTGGGATAGATGACATTGACACTTTGGCTTGATAAGAAAAGCTACTCTTTCCTGTATTTTTTGGGATCAATGTTATTCTGTCAATTGTGACAAATATGGATGCACATAAGAATCCCCTTTTCTTCATGATTAGGCACCATAAACACATTTTCCTCTTGGGATAAATGACATTGATGCTTTGGCTTGATAAGACAAGTTTTTCTTTCCACTAGTTTTTGGAATTAATTTTTTTCCTCAATCGTGGCAAACATGGATACACGTGTTAATCTCTTTTTTTATGACTAGGCTCTATAAACACATTCTTCTTGTTGGGATAGATGATATTTACACTTTGGCTTGATGAGAAAAGCTTTTCTTTTCATTGTTTTTGGAATCAATGTAATTTCATCAATTGTGGCAAACAGGTATGCACATAACAATCTATTTTTTTTTATGATTAGACACTATATACAAAATCTCTTCATTAGGATAAATGGCATTAATGCTTTGGCTTAATAAGAAAAGCTTTTCTTTCCACCATTTTTTTTGGAATCAATGTTATTCCGTCAATCGTGACAACCATCGATGCACAAAAGAATCCTCTTTTTTTTCATGATTAGGCACCATAAACGTATTTTCCTCTTGGGATAGATGACATTGATGCTTTGGCTTGATAAGAAAAATTTTTCTTTCCACCATTTTTTGGAATCTGTGCTATTTTGTCAATTATGTCAGACATGGATGCACGTGTTAATCTCTTTTTTTTCATGATTAGTCTCCAGAAGCATATTTTCCTCATTGGGATAAATGATATTGATGCTTTTGCTTGATAGGAAAAACTTTTCTTTCCATGGTTTTTTTGAATCAATGTAATTTCGTCAATTGTGACAAACAAGCATGCACATAACAATCTCCTTTCTTTTTCATGATTGGAAACCATATACAAATTCTCCTCATAGGGATAAACGACATTGATGCTTTGGCTTGATAAGGAAAGCTTTTCTTTCCACCATTTTTTGGAATTAATGTTATTTTGTCAACTGTGTCAGGCATGGGTGCACCTGTTAATCTCTTTTTTTTCATGATTAAGCTCCAGAAACACATTCTCCTCATTGGGATAGATGATATTGATGCTTTTTTCTTGATAGGAAAAGCTTTTCTTTCCATGGTTTTTTGGAATCAATACAATTCCATCAATTGTGACAAACAGGCATGCATGTAACAATCTCTTTTTTTTTCATGATTGGACACCATATACTAATTCTCCTTATTAGGATAGATGATATTGATGCTTTGGCTAAATAAGAAAAGCTTTTTCTTTCCACCATTTTTTTGGAATCAATGTTATTCTGTCAGTCGTTTCAAGCGTGGATGCTTGTAATAATGTCTTTTTTTTCATGATTGGGCACTATAAATACATTCTACTAATTGGGATAGATGACATTGATGTTTTGGCTAGATAAGAATAGCTTTCTTTTCCTTCATTTTTTGGATTCAATGTTATTTCATCACTTGTAACAAACATGGATGCACGTATTTATCTCTTTTTCTACATGATTAGGCACCATAAACACATTTCCTCATTAGGATAGTTGGCATTGTTGCTTTGGCTTGATAAGAAAAGCTTTTCTCTCAACCATTTTTTTGAATCATTTTATTCCATTAATTGTGACAAACATTGATGCACGTAAGAATCTCATTTTCTTTAAGATTAGGCACTATAAACATATTCTCCTCAGTGGGATAGATTACATTAACGCTTTGGTTTGATAAGAAAAGCTTTTCTTTCCTTCATTTTTTGGAATAAATGTTATTCCGTGAATCATGACAAACATGGAAGCACATAAGAATCCCCTTTTTCTACATGATTAGGCACCATAAACACATTCTCTTCATTAGGATAGATAGCATTGATGCTTTGGCTTGATAAGAAAAGTTTTTCTTTCCACCATTTTTTGGAATCATTGTTATTCCATCAATCATGACAAAAAGTGATGCACGTAAAAATCTCATTTTCTTCAAGATTAGGCACAATAAACACATTCTCCTTAGTGGGATAGATGACATTGACGCTTTGGATTGATAAGAAAAGCTTTTCTTTCCTTTATTTTTTAGAATAAATCTTATTCCATTAATTTTGACAAACATGGAAGCACATAAGAATCCTCTTTTTTTTTTCATGATTAGGCATCATCAACGCATTCTCTTCATTAGGATAGATGACATTGACGCTTTAGCTTGATAAGAAAAGCTTTTCTTTCCATCATTTTTTGAAATTAATGTTATTTAGTTAATTATGTCTGACATAGATACACATGTTAATCTCTTTGTTTTTCATGATTAGACTCTAGAAACACATTCTGCTCATTGGGATAGATGATATTGATGCTTTTGCTTGATAGCAAAAGCTTTTCTTTCCATGGTTTTTGGAAATCAACGCAATTCTGTTAATTACGACAAACAGGCATGCAAGTAATACTCTCTCTCTTTTTTTTCATGCTTGGATACCATATACAAATTCTCCTTATTAGGATAGATGACATAGATGCTTTTGCTTGATAAGAAAAGCTTTTCTTTCCGTCATTTTTTGGAATCAATGTTATTTCGTCAATCGTTACAAGCATGGATGCATGTAAGAATATACTTTTTTCATGATTGGGCACCATAAACACATTTTACCCATTGGGATAGATGACATTGATGCTTTGGCTAGATAATAAAGGCTTTTTTTCCTTCATTTTTTGGATTTAATGTTATTCCGTCAATCATGACAAACATGGACGCACGTAATTATATCCTTTTTCTCATGATAGGGTACCATAAACTCATTGGGATAGATGGCATTGATGCCTTGGCTAAACAAGAAAGGCTTTTCTTTCCTTCATTTTTTGGAATCAATGTTATTCCGTTAATCTTGACAAGAATGGATGCATGTAGTAATATCCTTTTTTCTTATGATTGGGCACCATAAACATATTCTCCTTATTGGGATAGATGATATTAATGCTTTGGCTTGTTATTTAGTGTTTCTTTCCTTCATTTTTTTGGAATCAATGTTATTCTGTCAATCGAGACAAACATGGATGCATGTATTTATCTCCCTTTTTTCATGATTAGGCACCACAAACACATTTCCTCATTAGGATAGATGACATTGATACTTTGGCTTAATAAGAAAAGCTTTTCTTTCAACCATTTTTTGGAAGCAATGTTATTCTGTCAATCATAACAAGCATTGATGCACGTAAGAATCTCTTTTTCTTCATGATTAGGCACCGTAAACACATTCTCCTCATTGGGATAGATGACATTGATGCTTTGGCTTGGTAAGAAAAGCTTTTCTTTTCTTTATTTTTTGGAATCAATGTTATTCCGTCAATTGTGAAAACATGGAACCATGTAAAAATACTCTTTTTCTCATGATTAGGCATCATAAACACACTTTCCTCTTGGGATAGATGACATTGACACTTTGGGTTGATAAGAAAAGCTTTTTGTTCCACCATTTTTTAAAATTAATGTTATTTCATCAATTGTAACAAACATGGATACATGTGTTAATCTTTTTTTTTTCATGATTAGCCTCCATAAACATATTCTCTTTATTGGGATATATGGTTTTGATGCTATGGCTTGATAAGAAAAGCTTTTTTTTCCATGGTTTTTTTGGAATCAATGCAATTTCGCCAATTGTGACAAAGAGGCATGCATGTATCAATCTATTCTCTTTTCGTGATTGGAAACTATATACAAATTCTCCTTATTGGGATAGATGACATGGATGCTTTGGCTGGATAAGAAAAGCTTTTTATTCAACCATTTATTGGAAGTAATGTTTTTCCGTTAATCACGACAAACATTGATGCACATAAGAATCTCCTTTTCTTCATGATTAGGCACCGTAAACACATTTTTCTCATTTGGATCGATGACATTGATACTTTGGCTCGATGGGAAAAGTTTTTCTTTCCTTTATTTTTTGAAATCAATGTTATTCCACCAATCGTGACAAACATGAATGCTTGTAATAATCTCTTTTTCTTCATGATTGGGCATCATAAACACATTCTACTCATTGGGATGGATGGCATTGATGCTTTGGCTAGATAAGAAAGGCTTTTCTTTCCTTCAATTATTGGAATCAATGTTATTCTATCAATTGTGACAAACATGGATGCATGTATTTATCTCACTATTTTCATGATTAGGCACCATAAACATATTTTCTCATTAGGATAGATGACAGTAATGCTTTGGCATGTAAGAAAAGCTTTTCTTTCAACCATTTTTTGGAAGCAATGTTACTCTGTTTATCGTGACAAACATTGATGCACATAAGAATCTCTTTTTCTTCATGATTAGGCACCATAAACATAATCTCCGCATTGGGAAATATGACAATGACACTTTGGCTTGATGAAAAAAGCTTTTCTTTCTTTCATTTTTTGGAATCAATGTTATTCTGTCAATCGTGACAAATATGGAAGCACTAAGAATCCCCTTTTTTTCATGATTAGGCACCATAAACACACTCTCCTCTTGGGATAGTTAACATTGATGCTTTGGCTTAATAAGAAAAGCTTCTCTTTCTACCATTTTTTGGAATTAATGTTATTTTGTCAGTTGTAACAAACATGGATGCATGTGTTAATCTCTTTTTTTTCATGATTAGCCTCCATAAACACATTCTCCTCATTGGGATGTATGGTATTGATGCTTTAGCTTGATAGGAAAAGCTTTCTTTCCATGGTTTTTTGGAATCAATGCAATTCTGTGAATTGTGGCAAAGAGGCATCCACGTATCAATCAATTTTTTTTCATGGCTGGACACCATAAACAAATTCTTATTATTGGGATAGATCACATTGATGCTTTGGCTTGATAAGAAAAGCTTTTGTTTTAACCATTTATTGGAAGCAATGTTATTCCATCAATCACGAAAAACATTAATGCACATATGAGTATCTTTTTCTTTATGATTAGGCACCGTAAACACATTCTCCTCATTGGGATAGATGACATTAATGCTTTGGGTTGATAAGAAAAGCTTTTCTTTCATTCATTTTTTAGAATCAATGTTATTCTGTCAATCGTGACAAACATGAATACATGTAATAATCTCTTTTTCTTCATGATCGGGCATCATAAACATGTTCTCTTCATTGAGATAGATGATATTGATGCTTTAGCTAGATAAGAAAGGTTTTTCTTTCCTTTCTTTTTTGGAATCAATGTTATTCCGTCAATCGTGACAAACATGGATGCATGTATTTATCTCTCTTTCTTCATGATTGGGCACCATAAACACATTTCCTCATTAGGATAGACGACATTGATGCTTTGGCTTGATAAGAAAAGCTTTTCTTTCAGCCATTTTTTGGAAGCAATGTTATTCCGTCAATCGTGACAAACATTGATGCACATGTTAATCTCTTTTTTTCATGATTACGCTGTATAAACGCATTCTCCTCATTGGGATATATGCTATTGACGCTTTGGCTTGATAAGAAAAGCTTTTCTTTCCATAGTTTTTTTGGAATCAGTGCAATTTTGTCAATTGTGACAAAGAGGCATGCACGTGTCAATCTCTTTTTTTTCATGATTAGGCACCATATCCAAATTATCCTTATTGGGATACATGACATTGATGCTTTGGCTTGATAAGAAAAGCTTTTTTTTCTGCCATTTTTTTGGAGTTAATGTTATTCCGCCAATCATGACAAGCATGGATGCATGTAATAATATCCTTTTTTTTCATGATTGGGCACCATAAACACATTCTACTCGTTAGGATTAATGACATTGAGGCTTTGGCTTGGTATGAAAAGCTTTTCTTTCCATCATTTTTTGGAACCAATGTTATTCCATCAATCTTGACAAATGTGCATGCACATACTATTTTCTTTTTTTTTCAGATTGGGTGTCATAAACATATTCTCCTCATTGGGATAGATGACATTGATGCTTTGGCTTGATAAGAAAAGCTTTTTCTTTTCGTCATTTTTTGGAATTAATATTATTTCGTCAATTGTGGCAAAACATGCATGCACGTAATATTCTCTTTTTTTTTCATGATTGGGCACTATAAACATATTTTTTTTTTGGGATAGATGACATTGATGCTTTGGCCTAATAAGAAAAGCTTTTCTTTCCTTCATTGTTTGCAATCAATGTTATTCACCAATTGCGACAAACATAGATGCACGTGTTAATCTCCCTTTTTTTCATGATTAGGAACCATAAACACATTTTGTTCATTAGGATAGATGACATTGATGCTTTGGCTTGATAAGAAAAGCTTATCTTTCCACTATTTTTCAAAATTAATGTTATTTCGACAATTGTGAATGGATGCACATCTTAAACTCCTTTTTCCCATGATTAGGCTCCATAAACACATTCTCCTCATTGGGATAGCTGATATTAATGCTTTTGCTTGATAGGAAAAGCTTTTATTTCCATGGTTTTTTTTGGAATCAAAGCAATTCTGTCAATTGTGACAAAAAGGCATGCATGCAACAATCTTTTTTTTTTCATGATTGCACACCATATACAAATTCTCCTCATTAGGATAGATGACATTGATGCTTTAGCTTGATAAGATAAGCTGTTCTTTCCATCATTTTTTTGGAATCAATATTATTCCACCAATGGTGACAAGTATTGATACATGTAATAATATCCTTTTTTTTCATGATTGGGCACCATAAACACATTTTACTCATTGGGATAAATGATATTGATGCTTTGGCTTGGTATGAAAAGCTTTTCTTTCCACCATCTTTTGGAATCAATGTTATTTTGTCAATTGTGACAAACCTGCATGCATGTAATAGCCTTTTTTTCAATGATTGGGCGTCATAAATGCATTCTCCTCATTGGGATAGATGACATTGACACTTTGGCTTGATAAGAAATGCTTTTCTTTCCTTTATTTTTTGGAATCAATGTTATTTCGTCAATCATGTTAAACATGGAAGCACATAAGAATCTAGTTTTTTTCATGATTAGGCACCATAAACACAGTCTCCTCTTGGGATAGATGACATCATGATTTAGCTTGATGAGAAAAGCTTTTCTTTCCACCATTTTTTGGAATTAATGTTCTTTCATCAATTGTGACAAACATGGATACACGTGTTGATTTCTTTTTTTCCATGGTTAGGCTCAATAAACACATTCTCCCCATTGGGATATATGGTATTGATGCTTTGGCTTGATAAAAAAAGCTTTTCTTTCCACCAAATTTTTGGAATCAACATTATTCCATCAATCTTGACAAGAATGGATACATGTAATAGTATCTTGTTTTCTCATGAGTAGGCACCATGAACATATTTTCCTCATAGGGATAGATGATATTGATGCTTTGGCTTGTTATGGAAAGCTTTTTTTCCACCATTTTTTGGAATCAATGTTATTCAATCCATCGTGACAAGCATGGATGCATGTAATAACATCTTTTTTTTCATGATTGGGCACCATAAACACATTTTACTCATTGGGATAGATGACATTGATGCTTTGGCTAGATAAGAAAGGTTTTCTTTCCTTCTTTTTTTGGAATCAATGTAATTCTGTCAATTGTGACAAACTGGCATGCCCGTAAAACTCTTTTTTTTTCATGATTAGGCACTATAAACACATTCTACTCATTGGGATTGATGACATTGATGCTTCGGCTAGATAAGAAATGCTTTTGTTTCTTTCATTTTTTGGAATCAATGTTATTCTGTTAATCGTGACAAACATGGATGCACGTATTTATCTCCCTTTTTTCATTATTCGGCATCATAAACTCATTTCCTTAATAGGATAGATGACAGTGATGCTTTGGCTTGATAAGAATAGCTTTTCTTTCAACCATTTTTTGGAATCAATGTTATTCCATCAATCGTGACAAACATTGATGCACGTAAGAATCTATTTTTCTTCATGATTAGGTACCATAAACACATTCTTCTTGGTGGGATAGATGTTGATAACGCTTTGGCTTGATAAGAAAAGCTTTTCTTTCTTTTCTTTTTTGGAATAAATGTTATTCTGTCAATCATGACAAACATGGAAGCACACAAAAATCCCCTTTTTTTCATGATTAGGCACCATAAACACATTCTCTTCATTAGGATAGATGACAATGACATTTCTGCTTAATAAGAAAAGTTTTTCTTTCCATCATTTTTTAGAATTAATATTATTTCGTTAATTGTGTTAGACACGGAAGCATGTGTTAATCTCCTTTTCATGATTAGGCTCCATAAACACATTCTCCTCATTGGGATAGATGATATTGATGCTTTTGCTTGATAGGAAAGGCCTTTTTTTCCATGGTTTTTGGAATCAATGCAATTCCGTCAATTGTGACAAACAGGCATGCACATAACAATCTCTTTTTTTTTCATGATTAGACACCATATACAAATTCTCCTCATTGGGATAGATGACATTGATACTTTGGCTTGATGAGAAAAGCTTTTCTTTCCACTACGTTTTTGGAATCAATGTTATTTCGTCATTGGTGACAAGGATGGATGCATGTAATAATATCCTTTTTTTCATGATTGGGCACCATAAACGTATTCTATTCATTGGGTTAGATGATATTGATGCTTTGTCTTGGTATGAAAAGCTTTTCTTTCCACCATTTTTTGGAATCAATGTTATTTTGTCGGTTGTAACAAACCTGCATGCACGTAATAATCTTTTTTTTTATTGATTGGGCGTCATAAACACATTCTTCCCATTGGGATAGATGACATTGACGCTTTGGCTTGATAAGAAAAGCTTTTCCTTCTTTCATTTTTTTAGAGTCAATGTTATTTCGTCAAACATGGATGCATGTATTAATATCCTTTTCTTCATGATTGGGCACCATAAACACATTTCCTCTATAGGATAGATGATATTGATGCTTTGGCTTGATAGGAAAAGCTTTTGTTTCAACTATTTTTTGGAATCAATGTTATTCTATCAATTGTGACAAACATGGATGCACGTAAGAATCTATTTTTCTTCATTATTAGGCACCATAAACAGATTCTCCTTATTGGGACAGATGGCATTGACACTTTAGCTTGATAACAAAAGCTTTTCTTTCCTTTTTTTTTTGGAATCAATAATATTTCATTAACGGTGACAAACATGGATGCATGAAAGAATATCTTTTTTTTTCATGATTAGGCACCATAAACACTTTCTACTCATCAGGATAGATGACATTGACACTTTGGCTTTATAAGGAAAGCTTTTCTTTCCACCATTTTTTTGGATCAATGTTATTTTGTCAGTCGTGACAAACATGGATGCACGTGTTAATCTCTTTTTTTTCATGATTAGGCTCTATAAACACATTCTCTTCATTAGGATAGATGATATTGATGCTCTTGCATGATAAAAAAAGCTTGTCTTTCAACCAGTTTTTGGAATCAATGTTATTCCGTCAATCCTAACAAATATGGATGCATGTAAGAATCTCCTTTTCTTCATGATTAGGCACCCTAAACACATTCTTCTCATTGGGATAGATGACCTTGATGCTTTGGCTTGATAAGAAAAGCTTTTCTTTCCCTCATTTTTTAGAATCAATGTTATTCTGTCAATCATGAAAAACATGGATGCGTGTAAGAATCTACTTTTTTTCATGATTAGGCACTATAAACACATTCTCCGCATTAGGGTAGATGACATTGACTATTTGTCTTAATAAGAAAAGCTTTTCTTTCCACCTTTTTTTGGAGTCAATGTTACTCCGTCAATCTTGACAAACACGGATGCACATAAGAATCTCATTTTTTTCATTAGTAGGCACCCCAAACACATTCTCCTCATTGGGATAAATGACCTTGATGCTTTGGCTTGACAAGAAAAGCTTTTCTTTCTTTCATTTTTTAGAATCAATGTTATTCCGTCAATCGTGGCAAACATGGATGCGTGTAAGAACCTATTTTTTTTTCATGATTAGGCACCATAAACACATTCTTCTCATAAGGATAGATGACACTGACTCTTCGACTTGATAAGAAAAGCTTTTCTTTCCACCATTTTTTGGAATCAATTATTTCATCAATTGTGACAAATATGGATGCATGTGTTAATCTCTTTTTTTTTTCATGATTATGCTCTATAAACATATTCTCCTCTTTTGGATAGATGATATTGATGCTTTGGCTTTATAGGAAAAGCTCTTTTTTCCATGATTTACTAGAATCAATGCAATTCTGCCGATTATGACAAAGAGGCATGCATTTAACAATCTTTTTTTTTAATGATTGGACACCATATACTAATTCTCCTCATTAGGATAGATTACATTGATGCTTTTGCTTAATAAGAAAAGCTTTTTTTCTGCTATTCTTTTGGAATCAATGTTATTCCGTCAATCGTGATAAGCATGGATACATGTAATAATATCTGTTTTTTTATGATTGGGCACCATAAACACAATCTACTCATTTGGATAGATGACATTAATGCTTTGGCTAGATAAGAAGGGTTTTTCTTTCCTTCATTTTTTGGAATCAATGTTATCCCATCAATCATGACAAACATGGATGCACATATTTATCTCCCTTTTTCATGATTGGGACCATAAACACATTTCCTCATTATGATAGATGACATTGATGTTTTGGGTAGATAAGAAAAGCTTTTCTTTCAACCATTTTTTGGAATTAATGTTATTTCGTCAATTATGACAAACATTGATGCACGTAAGAATCTCTTGTTCTCCATGATTAGGCATCGTAAACACATTCTCCTCATTGGGATGGATGGCATCGATGCTTTGGCTTGATAAGAAAAGCTTTTCTTTCCTTCATTTTTAGGAATCAATGTTATTCCGTCAATCGTGACAAACATGGAAGCACAGAAGAATTCGCTTTTTTTCTTGATTAGGCATTATAAACACATTCTCCTCATTGGGATAGATGACATTGACGCTTTGGCTTAATAAGAAAAGCTTTTTTTTTCCTTTGTTTTTAAATCAATGTTATTTCGTCAATCGTGACAAGCATGGATACATGTAAGAATATACTTTTTTTCATGATTGGGCACCATAAACACATTCTACTCATTAGGATAGATGACATTGATACATTGGCTAGAGAAGAAAGGCTTTTCTTTCTTTTATTTTTTGGATTCAATGTTATTCTATTAATTGTGACAAGCATGGATGCATGTAATAATATCCTTTTCTTCATAGTTGGGGCACCGTAAACACATTCTCCTCATTGGGATAAATGACATTGATGCTGTGGCTAGATAAGAAAAGCTTTTCTTGCCATTATTTTTTGGAATCAATGTTATTCTGTCAATCTTGACAAGAATGGAATCATGTAATAATATTCTTTTTTCTCATGATTGGCCACCTTAAACTCATTCTCCTCATTAGGATAGATGATATTGATGCTTTGGCTTGTTATGAAAAGCTTTTTTTCTATCATTTTTTAGAATGAATGTTCTTCTATCAATCGTGCCAAACATGAATGCATGTAATAATCTCTTTTCCTTCATGATTGGGCATTATAAACACATTTTCCTCATTAAGATAGATGACATTAATGCTTTGGCTAGATAAGAAAGGCTTTTCTTTCCTTTATTTCTTGGAATTAATGTTTTTTCGTTAATCGAGACAAACATGGATGTGCGTATTTATCTCCCTCTTTCAACGATTGGGCATCATAAACACATTTCCTCATTAGGATAGATGACATTAATGCATTGGCTTGATTAGAAAAGCTTTTCTTCCAACCATTTTTTGGAAGCAATGTTATTTTGTCAATCGCGACAAACATTGATGCACATAAGAATCTCTTTTTCTTCATGATTAGGCACTGTAAACACATTCTCGTCATTGGGATAGATGACATTGATGCTTTGGTTTGATAAGAAAAGCTTTTCTTTCCTTCATTCTTTGGAATCAATGTTATTCCGCCAATCATGACAAACATGGAAACACATAAGAATCCCTTTTTTTCATGATTAGGCGCCATAAACACACTCTCCTTTTGGGATAGATGACATTGATGCTTTGGCTTAATAAAAAACGCTTTCTTTCCACCATTTTTTGGAATTAATGTTGTTTCGCCAATTGTAACAAACATGGATGCACGTGTTAAACTTCATTTTTTTTCATGATTAGGCTCTATAAACACATTTTTCTTATTAGGATATATCGTACTGATACTTTGGCTTGATTAGAAAAGCTTTTCTTTCCATGATTTTTTGGAATCAATGCAATTCCGTCAATTGTGACAAAGAGGCATGCACATATCAATCTCTTTTTTTTTTTCATGATTGGACACCATGTACAAATTCTCCTCATTGGGATAAATGACATTGATGCTTTGGCTTGATAAGAAGAGGTTTTCTTTCCACCATTTTTTTGGAATCAATGTTATTTCATCAATCGTGACAAGCATGGATGCATGTAAGAATATCCTTTTTTTTATGATTGGGCACCATAAACACATTCTACTCATTGAGATAGTTGATATTGATGCTTTGGCTTGAGTGAAAAGCTTCTCTTTCCATCATTTTTTGGAATCAATGTTATTCCAACAATCGTGACAAATGTGCATGCACGTAATAATCTCTTTTTTTCATGATTGGTGTCTTAAGCACATTCTCCTCATTGGGACAGATGACATTGATGCTTTAGCTTGATAAGAAAAGGTTTTATTTCCACCATTTTTTGGAATTAATGTTATTTCGTCAATTGTGACCAAACATGTCTGCACATAATAATCTCTTTTTTTTTCATGATTAGGCACCATAAACATATTCTCCTTTTTTGGGTAAATGACATTGGCACTTTGGCCTGATAAGAAAAGCTTTTCTTTCCTTCATTTTTCGTAATCAATGTTAATCCACCAATTGTGACAAACATGGATGCACGTGTTAATCTCCATTTTTCATGATTAGGCACCATAAACACATTCTCCTCATTGGATTAATGACATTGATGCTTTGGCTTGATAAGAAAAGCTTTTCTTTCCACTATTTCTTGGAATCAATGTCATTTCATTAATTGTGACAAAGAAAAGCTTTTCTTTCCTTAATTTTTTTGGAATCAATGTTATTTCATCAAATGTGACAAACTTGGATTCATGCATTAATCTCCTTTTCCTCATGATTTGTCACCATAAATGCGTTTCCTCTTTAGGATAGATGACATTGATGCTTTGGCTTGATTAGTGAAGCTTTTTTTCAAGCACCTTTTGGAATCAATGTTATTCTGTCAATCGTGACAAACATGGATGCACATGAGAATCTTTGTTTCTTCATGATTAGGCACCATAAACACATTCTCCTCATTGGGGTAAATGACATTGACTCTTTGGCTTGAAAAGAAAAGCTTTTTTTTTCCATCAATTTTTGGAATCAATGTTATTCCATCAATCGTGACAAACATGGAAGCACATAAAAATCCTTTTTTTTTCATGATTAGACACGATAAACACATTCTCCTCTTGGGAAAGATGACATTGACGCTTTGGCTTGATAAGAAAAGCTTTTCTTTCTAGCATTTTTTGG
The DNA here is from genome assembly GCA_038382025.1 of Adansonia gregorii. Classification (NCBI taxonomy): domain Eukaryota; kingdom Viridiplantae; phylum Streptophyta; class Magnoliopsida; order Malvales; family Malvaceae; genus Adansonia; species Adansonia gregorii. The sequence goes on along the minus strand of JBBYHO010517883.1, from coordinate 19,852 downwards.
AATTAATGTTATTTTGTCAATTATGACTAACTTGGATGCACGAGTGAATCTCCTTTTCTTCATAATTAGGCTCCATAAATACATTCTTCTCATTGGGATATATAGTATTGATGCTTTGGCTTAATAAGAAAAGCTTTTCTTTCCACAGTTTTTTGGGATCAATGCAATTTCGTCAATTATGACAAACAGTCATGCACATTGCACTCTCTTTTTTTTTTATGATTAGGCACCATATACATATTCTCCTCATTGGGATAGATGACATTGATGCTCTAGCTAGATAAGAAAAGCTTTTCTCTCCACCATTTTTTTGAAATCAATTTGTTATGTAAATCTTGACAAGAATGGATGTATGTAATAATATCCTTTTTTCTCGTGATTGGGCACCATAAACACATTGTCCTCACTAGGATAGATGATGTTGATGCTTTGGCATGTTATGAAAAGCTTTTTTTCCACCATTTTTAGGAATCAATGTTACTTCATCAATCGTGAGAAACATGAATACATGTAATTATCTCTTTATAAACACGTTCTCTTCATTGGGATAAATGACATTGATGCCTTGAATAGATAAGCAAGGCTTTTCTTTCCTTCATTTTTTGAATCAATGTTATTCCGTCAATCATGACAAACATGGATGCATGTATTTATCTCCCTTTTTTCATGATTCTGCACCATAAACACATTTCCTCATTAGGTAGATGACATTGATGCTTTGGCGCGATAAGAAAAGCTCTTCTTTCAACCATTTTTTGGAAGCAATGTTATTTTGTCAATCATGGCAAACATTGATGTGCATAAGAATCTCCTTTTCTTCATGATTAGGCACCGTAAACACATTCTCCTCATTAGGATAGATGACATTGACACTTTGGCTTGATAAGAAAAGCTTTTCGTTCCTTTATTTTTTGGAATCAATGTTATTCCATCAATCATGACAAACATGGAAGCATATAAGAATCCCCTTTTTTTTCATGATTAGCTATAAACACACTCTCCTCTTGGGATAGATGACATTGACGCTTTGGCTTCATAAGAAAAGATTTTTTTTCCATCTTTTGGAACTAATATTATTTCATGAATTGTGACAAACATAGATGCACGTGTTAATCTCCTTCTTTTTCATGATTAGGCTTGATAAACACATTCTCCTCATTGGGATATATGTTATTGACACTTTGGCTTGATAAGAAAAGCTTTTCTTTCCATGATTTTTTGAAATTAATGCAATTTCATTAATTGTGACAAAGAGGCATGCACATATTAATCTCTTTTTTTTTTTCACGATTGGACACCATATACAAATTCTCCTTATTGGGATAGATGACATTGATGCTTTGGCTTGATAAGAAAAGATTTTCTTTCCATAATTTTTTGGGAATCAATGTTATTTTGTCAAACATGACGAACATGGATGCACATATTAATTTCCTTTTCTTCATGATTGGGCACCATAAACACATTTTCTCATTACGATAGATGACATTGATGCCTTGGCTTGATAAGGAAAGCTTTTCTTTCCATGATTTTTTGGAATCAATATAATTCCATCAATTGTGACAAATAGGCATGCATGTAACAATCTCTTTTTATTCATGTCTGAGCACCATATACACATTCTCCTCATCGGGGTTGATGTCATTGATGCTTTGGCTGGATAAGAAAAGCATTTCTTTCTGCCATTTTTCTGCAATCAATGTTATTTTGTCAATCTTGACAAGCATGGATGCATGTAATAATATCCTTTTTTCACGTGATTAGGCACCATAAACACATTCTACTCATTGACATAGATGATATTGATGCTTTAGCTTGTTATGAAAAGCTTATCTTCCACCATTTTTTTGGAATCAATGTTATTCTATCAATCAAGACAAACATGAATGCACGTAATAATCTCTTTTTCGTCATGATTGGGCATCATAAACCCATTCTCTTCATTGGGATGGATGACATTGATGCTTTGGCTAGGTAAGAAAGGCTTTTCTTTCATTCATTTTTGGAATGATTGTTATTCCGTTAACCATGACAAATATGGATGCATGTATTAATCTTCTTTTCTTCATGATTGACACCATAAACACATTTCCTCATTAGGATAGATGACACTAATACCTTGGCTTGATAAGAAAAGCTTATATTTCTAACATTTTTTGGAATCAATATTATTTCATCAATTGTGACAAACATGGATGCATGTATTAATCTCATTTTTTTCATGCTTAGGCCCCATAAACACACTCTCCTCATTGAGTTAGGTGATATTGATGCTATGGCTTGATAGGAAAACTTTTTCTTTCCACGATTTTTTTGAATCTATGTAATTTTGTCAATTGTGACAAACAGGCATGCACGTAACAATGTCTCTTCTTTTTCATGATTGGGCACCATATACATATTCTCCTCATTGGGATAGATGACATTAATGCTTTAGCTTGATAAGAAAAGCTTTTCTTTCCACCATTTTTTGGAATCAATTTTATTTCATCAATTATGACAAACATGGATGCACTTGTTAATCTCATTTTCTTCATGATTAGGCTCCATAAACACATTCTCCTCATTGGGATAGATGACATTGATGCTTTGGCTTGATAAGAAAAGCTTTTCTTTTCATTATTTTTTTGGAATCAATGTTATTCCGTCAATCATGACAAGCATGGATGCATGTAATAACATACTTTTTTTAATGATTGGGCTCCATAAACATATTCTATCATTGGGATAGATGATATTGATGCTTTGCCTTGGTATGAAAAGCTTTCCTTTCCACCATGTTTTGGAATCAAGGTTATTTCGTCAATCATGAGAAACATGCATGCACATAATCATCTCTTTTTTTTTTCACGATTGGGTATCATAAACACATTTTCCTCATTGGGATAGGTGACATTGATGCCTTGGCTTGATAATGAAAGCTTTCTTTCCTTCATTTTTTGGAATCAATGTTATTCCATCAATTATGACAAACATAGAGGGCATCATATTCACATTGTCCTCATTGGGATAGATGACATTGATGCATTGCTTGATAAGAAAAGTTTTTCTTTCCATTATTTTTTTGGAATCAATGTTATTCCGTCAATCATGACAAGCATGGATGCATGTAATAACATACTTTTTTTAATGATTGGGCTCCATAAACATATTCTATCATTGGGATAGATGATATTGATGCTTTGCCTTGGTATGAAAAGCTTTCCTTTCCACCATGTTTTGGAATCAAGGTTATTTCGTCAATCATGAGAAACATGCATGCACATAATCATCTCTTTTTTTTTTCACGATTGGGTATCATAAACACATTTTCCTCATTGGGATAGGTGACATTGATGCCTTGGCTTGATAATGAAAGCTTTCTTTCCTTCATTTTTTGGAATCAATGTTATTCCATCAATTATGACAAACATAAAGGGCATCATATTCATATTCTCCTCATTGGGATAGATGACATTGATGCATTGCTTGATAAGAAAAGCTTTTCTTTCCATCTTTTTTTTGAATCAATCTTATTCCGTCAATCATGACAAGCATGGATGCATGTAATAACATACTTTTTTTAATGATTGGGCTCTATAAACATATTTTACCCATTGGGATAGATGATATTGATGCTTTGCCTTAGTATGAAAAGCTTTCCTTTCCACCATTTTTTGGAATTAAGGTTATTCCGTCAATCATTAGAAACATGCATATACATAATCATCTCTTTTTTTTCATGATTGGGCATCATAAACACATTTTTCTCATTGGGATTAGTGACATTGATGCTTTGGCTTGATAAGAAAAGCTTTTCTTTCATTCATTTTTTTAGAATCAATGTTATTCCATCGAATGTGACAAACATGGATGCACATATTAATCCCATTTTCTTCATAATTGGGCACCATAAATACATTTCCTCATTAGGATCGATGACATTGATGCTTTGGGTTTGATAAGAAAAACATTTCTTTCAACCATTTCTTGGAATCAATGTTATTTCGTCAATCGTGACAAACATGGATGCACGTAAAAATCTCTTTTTCTTCATGATTAGGCACCATAAACACATGCTCCTTATTGGGATAGATAACATTGATGCTTTGGCTTGATAGGAAAAGCTTTTTTTTCTTTTATTTTTTGCAATCAATGTTATTCTATCAATCGTGACAAACATGGATGCACACAAGAATCTCCTTTTTTTCATGATTAGGCACCATAAACACATTCTCCTCATTGGGATAGATGATATTGATGCTTTGGCATGATAAGAAAAGCTTTGCTTCCCACCATTTTTTGGAATCAATGTTATTTCGTAAATTGTGACAAACACGGATGCACATTTTAATCTCTTTTTTTTCATGATTGTGCTCTATAAACACATTTTCCTCATTAGAATAAATGACATTAACGCTTTGGCTTGATAATAAAAGCTTTCTTTCCACCATTTTTTGGAATCAATATTATTTTGTCAATTATGACAAACATGGATGCATGTGTTGATCACTTTTTTTTTTATGATTGGGCACCAATACACATTCTCGTCATTGGGATAGATGACATTGATGCTTTGGCTTGATAATAAAAGCTTTTTTTTCCACTATTTTTTGGAGTCAATGTTATTCCATCAATCTTAACAAGCATGGATGCATTTACTAATATCTTTTTTTCGATGATTGGGCTCCATAAACACATTCTCCTCAGTAGGATATTTGATATTGATGCTTTGTCTTGTTATGAATAGCTTTTTTTCCACCATTTCTTGGCAATGTTATTTCATCAATCGTGCAAACATGAATGCTTGCAATAATCTCTTTTTCTTCATGATTGGGCATCATAAACACATTTTCCTCATTGGGATGGATGACATTGATGCTTTGCTGGATAAGAGAGGCTTTTCTTTCCTTCATTTTTTGGAATCAATGTTATTTTGTCAATCATGACAAACCTGGATGCATGTAAGAATCTCTTTTTCTTCATGGTTAGGCACCATAAACACATTCTTCTCATTGGGATAGATGACATTGATGCCTTGGCTTGATAAGAAAAGCTTTTCTTCCCCGGATTTTTTGGAATCAATGTAACTCTATCAATTGTCACAAATAGGTATGCACATAACAATCTCTTTTTTTCACGATAGGGCAACATATACATGTTCTCCTTATTTGGATAGATGATATTGATGCTTTGGCTTGATGAGAAAAGATTTTTTTTCCACCATTTTTTTTGGAATCAATGTTATTCCATCATTCATGACAAGCATGGATGCATGTACGAATATCCTTTTTTTCATGATTAGGCACCATAACGTTTTCTACTCATTGGGATAGATGATATTGATGCTTTGGCTTGGATAGAAAAGCTTTTCTTTCCACTATTTTTTGGAATCAATGTTATTCTGTCAATCATGACAAACAAGCTTGCACGTAATAATCTCTTTTTATCATGATTGGGCACCATGAACACATTCTCCTCATTGGGATAGATGACATTATCGCTTTGGCTTGATAGGAAAAGCTATTCTTTCCTTCATTTTTTGGAATCAATGTTATTCTGTCAATCGTGATGAACATGGATACACGTATTAATCTCTTTTTTTTTTCGTGATTGGGCACTATAAACACATTTCCTGATTAGGATAGATGACATTGATGCTTCGGCTTAATAAGAAAAGCTTTTTTTTTCCACCATTTTTTGGACTCAATGTTATTTCGTTAATCGTGGCAAACATGGATGCATATACATATAACCTTTCTTTTATGATTGGGCACCATAAACACATTTCTTCATTGGGATAGATGACATTGATGTTTTGGCTTGATAAAAGAAGCTTTTCTTTCCACCTTTTTTTGGAATCAATGTTATTCAGTCAATCATGACAAACATGGATACATGTAACAATTTCCTTTTTTTTTATTATTGGGCATCATAAACACATCCTCCTTGTTGGGATAGATGACATTGATACGTTGGCTTGATAAGAAAGCTTTTCTTTCCTTCATTTTTTGGAATCAATGTAATTTCAACAATTACAACAAATATGCATGCACATAATAATCTTTTTCTTTTCATGATTGGGCACCATATACATATTCTCCTCATTAGGATAGATGATATTGATGCTTTGTCTTGGTATGAAAAGCTTTTGTTTCCACTATTTTTTGGAATCAATGTTATTCTATAAATCATGACAAATAAGTATGTACGTAATAATCTTTTTTTTTCGTGATTGGGCACCATAAGCATATTCTTCTGACTAGGATAGGTGACATTGACGCTTTGGCTTGATAAAAAAAGCATTTCTTTCCATCACTTTTTGGAATCAATGTTGCTCCGTCAATCATGACAAACAAGGATACACGCATTAAACTCTTTTTTTTTTTCATGATTGGGCACCATAAACACATTTTCCACATTAGGATTAATGATCTTGATGCTTTGGCTTGATAAGAAAAGCTTTTCTATCCACTATTTTTTGGAATTAATGTTATTTCATCAATTATGACAAACATGGATGCACATATTTATCTCTTTTTTTTTCATGATTGGGCACCGTAAACACATTTGCTCAATAGGATGTATAACATTGATGCATTGGCTTGATAAGAAAAGCTTTTTTTTTCCACCATTTTTTGGAGTCAATGTTATTTTGTCAATTATGTCAAACATGGATGCACGTGTTAATCTACTTTTTTTCATGATTAGGCATGATAAAAACATTCTCCTCATTAGGATAGATGACATTGACTCTTTAGCTGGATAAGAAAAGCTTTTTTTTCTTCGTTGTTTTGAATAAATGTTATTCTGTTAATCATGACAAACACGGATGGATGCATTAATCTCCTTTTTTCATGATTGGGCACCATATACACATTTTCCACATTGGGATAGATGACATTGATGATTTGGCTTGATAACAAAAGCCTTTCTTTCCACCATTTATTGGAGTCAAGTTATTCTGTCAATCGTGACAAAATGGATGCAGTTAATAATCTCCTTTTTTTCATGATTGGGCACCATAAACACATTCTCCTTATTGGGATAGACGACACTAACGCTTTGGCTTTATAAGAAAAGCTTTTCTTTCCTGTAGTTTTTGGAATCAATGTTATTCCGTTAATCATGACAAACTTGGATGCAGGTAATAATCTACTTTTTTGCATGATTGGGCATAATAAACACATTCTCTACATCGAGATGATGACATTGATGCTTTATCTTGATAAGCAAAGCTTTTCTTTCCACCACTTTTTGGAATCAATGTTATCCGGTAATTGTGACAAACATGGTTGCAGGTAAGAATCTCCTTTGTTTCTTGATTGGATAAACACATTCTCATTATTGGCATAGATGACATTGACGCTTTGGCTTCATAAGAAAAGCTTTTCTTTCCACCATTTTTTGGAATCAATGTTATCCGTCAATTGTGACAAAAATGGATGCACCTAATAATCTTTTTTTTTTCATGATTAGGCATAATAAACACATTTTCCTCATTAGGATAGATGGCATTGACCCTTTGGCTTGACAGAAAAACCTCTTTTTCTCACCATTTTTTGGAATTAATGTTATCCTCTCACTTATGCATGGATGCATGTTTTAATTTCCTCTTTTTCATCATTAGGCACCAAATGCACATTCTTCTCATTAGAATAGATGATTTTAATGCTTTGGCTTGATATGAAAAGCTTTTCTTTCTACCATTTTTCGGAATCAATAGTGCTCCATTAATCATGACAAACATGCGTGCAAGTAATAATCTTTTTTTTTCCATGATTAGGAGCCATAAACATATTTTCCTCATTAGGATAAATGATATTAAAGCTTTCGCTTGATAAGAAAAGCTATTCTTTCCAGCATTTTTGGAATCAATTTTATTCTGTCAATTGTGACAAATATGCATGCACATAATAATCTCTTTTTTTTCATAACTAGGCACTGTATACACATTCTCCTTATTGGGATAGATGATATTAATGCGTTGGCTTGGTATGATAGGCTTTTCTTTGCAGAATTTTTTGGAATCAAAGTTTTTCCATCAATCATGACAAACATGGATGTATGTATCAATATCCTTTTTTTAATGATTGGATGCCATAAACATATTTTCCCTATTAGGGTAAACGATATTGATACTTTGGCTTGATAAGAAAAGCTTTTCTTTCTACCATTTTTTGAAATCAATGTTATTTCGTCAACATGATAAACATGGATGCATGTAATAATCATCTATTTTTCATGGTTAGGTACCACAAACACATTATCCTTATAGGGACAGATGACATTGACACTTTATCTTGATAGGAAAAGCTTTTTTTTCCACCATTTCTTGGAATCAATGTTATCCATCAATTGTGACAAACAAGGATGCACATAAGAATCTCTTTTTTTTCATTAGTGGGCACCACAAACACATTCTCCTCATTGGGATAAATAATATTGACACCTTGGCTGGATAAGAAAAGCTTTTTTTCCCACCATTTTTGGAATCAATGTTATTTAATCGATGTGGCAAACATGGATCCATGTAATAATCTCTTTTTTTTCATGATTGGGTACCATAAACACATTTTCCTCATTAGGATAGAAGACATTGACACTTTGGCTTTATAAGGAAAGCTTTTGTTTCCACCATGTTTTGGAATCAATATTTTTCTATCAATCATGACAAACATGCATGCATATAATAATCTCTTTTTTTTTCATGATTGGGCACCATATAGACATTTTGCTCATTGGGATACATGACTTTGATGCTTTGGCTTGATAAGAAAAGCTTTTCTTTCCAATGTTTTTTGGAATCAATGTAATTTTGTTAATAGTGACAAATAGGCAAGCATGTAATAATCTTTTTTTTCTTGATTGGGCACCATATACATATTCTCCTCATTGGGATAGATGACATTGATGCTTTTGCTTGATAAAAAAAGCTTTTCTTTCCTTTATTTTTTGGAATCAATGAAATTCTGCCAATTACGACAAACATGCATGCATGTAATAATCTCTTTTTTTTCTTGATTGAGCACCATATACATATTCTTCTCATTAGGATAGATGACATTGATGCTTTGGCTTCATAAGAAAAGCTTTTCTTTCCACCATGTTTTGGAATCGATGTTATTCCGTCAATCGTGACAAACATGGATGCACATAATAATCTTTTCTTTTCATGATTGGGTATCATAAACATATTGTCCTTATTGGCATAGATGACATTGATGCTTTGCCTTGATAAGAAAACTTTTTTTCCTTCATTTTTTGGAATCAATGCTATTCTAACAATCATGACAAACATGGATACATGTATTAATCTCTTTTTTTTTTCATGATTGTGCACCATAAACGCATTTCCTCATTAGGATAGATGACATTGATGCTTTGGCTTGATAAGCAAAGCTTTTTTTTCGCCATTTTTTGGAATCAATTTTATTCCAATAATCAAAAGAAAAGCTTTTCTTTCCATTAATTATGACAAAAATGGATGCACGTGTTAATCTCCTTTTTTTTAGGATTAGGCACCATAAACATATTCTCTTTATTGGGATAGATGACATTCATGCTTTGGCTTGATAAGAAAAGCTTTTCTATCCTTCATTTTTTGGAATCAATCTTATTCTATCAATCATGGAAAATATGGATGCAAATATTAATTTCCTTTTGTTCATGATTAGGCACCATAAACAGATTCTCCTCATTAGGATAGATGACATTGACGGTTTAGCTTTATAAGAAAAGCTATTCTTTCCACTATTTTTTGGAATCAATGTTATTTTGTCAATCGTTAAAAGCATGGATGCTTGTAATAATACCTTTCTTTTCATCATTTGGCACCATAAACACACTCTTTTCATGGATGCTTGTAATAATATCTTTTTTTTTATGATTCGGCACCATAAACAGACTCACCTTATTTGGATAGTTGATATTGATGCTTTCGCTTAGTATGAAAAACTTTCTTCAAACCATTTTTTAGAATCAATTTTATTCCACCAATCGTGACAAACATGCATGCATGTAATAAACTTTTTTTTTATGATTGGGCATCACAGACACGTTCTCCTCATTGGGATAGATGACATTGATGTTTTAGCTTGATAAGAAAGGCTTTTCTTTCCACCATTTTTTTGGATCAATATTATTCAGTCAGTCGTGACAATCATGGATGCACGTAATAATCTCTTTTTTTTTCATGATTGGGGACCATAAACATAGTCTCCTCATTGGGATAGATGACAATGATGCTTTAGCTTCATAAGAGAGGCTTTTTTTTCACCATTTTTTGGAATCAATGTTATTTTGTTAATTGTGACAAATATGGATGCACTTAATAATCTCTTTTTTTTCATGGTTGGGCACCATAAACACATTTTCATCATTGGGATAGTTAACATTAATGCTTTGGCTTGATAAAAAAAAAAGCTTTTCTTTCCTTCATTTTTCAAAATCAAATTATTTTGTCATTCATGACAAACATGGATGGACGTTTTAATATCCTTTTTTTATGATTACGCACCATAAACACATTCTCTTCATTAGCATAGATGACATTGATGTTTTGGCTTGATAAGAGAAGCTTTTCATTCCACCTTTTTTCGAAATCAATGTTATTCCATCAATCGTGACAAACATGGATGCAAGTACTAATTTCCTTATTTTGATGATTGGGCACCATGAACACATTCTGCTTATTAGGATAAGTGACATTGACGTATTGGCTTAAAAAAAAAAGCTTTTCTTTCCACCAATTCCTGGAACCAATGTTGTTTCGTCAATCATAAGAAATAAAGACACAGGTAATAATCTCCTTTTTTTCATGATTAAGCACCATAAACATGTTCTTGTCATTAGGATAGATAATATTGATGCCATGGCTTAGTATTAAAAGCTTTTCTTTCCCCCCATTTTTTGGAATCAATGTTTTTCTGTCAATAGTGAAAAACTATGTGCATGTGTTAATCTCTTTTTTTTTCATGATTAGGCCCTATATACACATTCTCCTTCATAGGATAGATGAGATTAAAGCTTTGGCTTGAAAAGAAAGACTTTTCTTTCCTTCATTTTTTGGAATCAATGTTATTCTGTCAATCATGACAAACATGGATGTGTGTATTTATCTTTTTTTATTCATGATTAGGCACCATATACACAATCTCCTCATTAGGATAGATGATATTAATGCTTTGGCTTGATAAGAAAAGCATTTTTTTCCACCATTTTTTGGAATCAATGTTATTTCATCAATTGTGACAAACATGGATGCATATAATAATCTCTTTTTTTAATGATTGGGCACCATAAACACATTTTCCTTATTGGGACAACTGATATTAACAATTTGGCTTGATATGAAAAACTTTCCTTTCCAGCATTTTTTGGAATCAATGTTATTCCATCAATCATGACAAACATGGATGGACGTATTAATATCCTTTTTTTTATGATTGCGCACCATAAACACATTCTCTTCTTAAGGAAATATGACATTAATATTTTGGCTTGATAAGAGAAGCTTTTTTTTCCACCATTTTTCAGAATCAATGTTATTCCATCAGTTGTGACAAACATGGATGCATGTAATAATCTCTTTCTTTTTCATGATTGGGCACCATAAACATATTCTCCTTATTAGAATAGATGATATGGATGCTTTAGCTTGATAAGAAAAGGTTTTTTTTCCACCATTTCTTGGAATCAATATTGTTCTGTCAATCGTGACAAATAATGATGCAGGTAATAATCTCTGTTTTTTCATGATTAGGCACCATAAACACATTCTATTCATTGGGATAGACGGTATTAAAGCTTTGGCTTGATAAGAAAAGCTTTTATTTCCACTATTTTCTGGAATCAATGTTTTTCTATCAATCGTGACAAACATGTATGCATGCAAAAATCTCTTTTTTTTCATGATTGGGCACCATATACACTTTCTCCTATCTGGATAGATGACATTGATGATTTAGCTTGATAAGAAATGCTTTTCTATCCACCATTTTTTGGAATCAATGTTATTCCATCAATCATAACAAACATGGATGCTGGTAATAATCTCCTTTGTTTCATAATGGGGTGCGATAAGCACGTTTTCCTCATTAGGATAGATGACATTGATGCTTTGACTAGATAAGAAAGCTTTTTTTTCTTGCATTTTTTCATATCAATATTATTCCTTCAATCATGACAAACATCGATGCACATATTAATCTCTATTTTTTCCTAATTACTCATAATAAACACATTCCCCTCATTGGGATAAATGACATTGATGCTTTGGCTGGATAAAAAAAGCTTTTCTTTCCTTCATTTTTTGGAATAATGTTATTCCATCAATCATGAGCAAATGGATGCGTGTATTAATCTTTTTTTTAATGATTAGGCACCATAAACACATTCTTTTGATTAGGATAGATGATGCCAATGCTTTGGCTTTATAAGAAAAGCTCTTCTTGCCACCATCTTTTTGGAATCAGTGTTATTTCGTCAATCGTGACAACCATGGATGCATGTAATAGCCTCTTTTTTTTCTTGATTAGGCACTATAAACACATCCTCCTTGTTGGGATAGATGATAGTGATGATTTAACTTGATAAGAAAAGCTTTTCTTTCTAGCATTTTTTGGAATTAATGTTATTCTGTCAATTGTGACAAACATGGATACACATATCAATATCTTTTTTTTGTGATTGGGCACCATAAACACATTCTCCTGATTGGGAGAGATGACACCGATGCTGTGGCTTTATAAGAAAAGCTTTTTTTTAGCATTTTTTGGAGAAAATTTTATTCCTTCAGTCGTGGCAAACATGTATGCACGTAATAGTCTCCTTTGTCTCATAATTGGGCACCAATACATATTTTCCCTGTAGGGATAGATGCTATTGACCCTTTGGCTTGATAAGAAAAGCTTTTTTTTTCCTTTATTTTTTGGAATCAACGTAATTCCATCAATTATGACAAATGTGCGTGCACATAATAATTTCTTTTCCTTCATGATTAGGCACCATATACACATTCTCCTCATTAGGATAGATGATATTGATGCTTTGGCTTAGTGTGAAAAACTTTTATTTTCACCATTTTTTGAAATCAATGCTATTCTGTCAATCATGACAAACATGCATGCAAGTGATAATCACCTTTTTTTTCACGATTAGGCATCATAAACACATTTTTCTCATTGGGATAGATGACATTGAGGCATTGGCTTGATAAGAAAAGCTTTTTTTTCCTTTATTTTTTGCAATCAATGTTATTCCAACAATCGTGACAAACATGGATGCACGTATTAATCTCTTTTTTTTTTCATGATTCTAACCATAAAGACATTCCTCTTTAGGATAGATGACATTGATGCTTTGGATTGATAAGAAAAGCTTTTGTTTCCACCATTTTTTGGAATTAATGTTAATTCATCAATCGTGCCAAACATGGATGCACGTAAGAATTTTTTTTCTTGATTAGGCACCATAAACACATTCTCCTTATTAGAATAGATGACATTTATGCTTTCGCTTGATAAGAAAAGCTTTTCTTTCCACCATTTTTCAGGATCAATGTTGTTCCTTCAATTGTGACAAAAATGGATGCGCATGTTAATCTCTCTTTTTTCTTGATTAGGAGCCATAAACATATTCCCTCCATTGTGATAGATAACATTGACGCTTTGGCTTGATAAGAAAAGCTTTTCCATCCTTCATTTTTGGGAATTAATGTTCATCCATCAATCATGATAAATATGGATGCACATGTTGATCTCTTGTCATCATGATTAGGCACTATAAACATATTCTCCTTATTAGGATAGATGATATTGACGCTTTGGCATGATAAGAAAAGCTTTTCTTGCCACCATTTTTTGGAATCAATATTATTCCTTCAACCACGACAAGAATGGATGGTTGTAATAATATCCTCTTTTTCATGATTGGGCACCATGAACACAATTTCCTCATTTGGATAGATCATATTAATGCTTTTGCTTTGCATGAAAAGCTTGTTTTCCTCTATTTTTTTGAACCAATATTGTTCTGTCAATCAAGACAAACATGCATGCACGTAATAATCTTTTTTTTTTCATGATTGGGCATCGCAAACACGTTTTCCTTATTAGGATAGATGACATTGATGTTTTGGCTTGATAAGAAAGGCTTTTTTTTCCACCATTATTTGGAATTAATATTGTTCCATTAATCATGATAAACATGGATGCACGTAATAATCTTTTTTTTTTCATGATTGGGAACCATAAACATACTCTCCTCATTGGGATAGATGACATTGATGTTTTGGCTTCATAAGAAAGTCTTTTTTTTCCACCATTTTTGGGAATTAATTTTATTTTGTCAATTGTGACAAACTTGGATGCACTTAATAATCTTTTTTTTATGATTGGACACCATAAACACATTTTCTCATTGGGATAGTTGACATTAACACTTTGGCTTGAAAAGAAAAGCTTTTCTTTCCTTCATTTTTTGGAATCAAAGTTATTTTGTCAATCGTGACAAACATGGATGGACATATTAATATCCTATTTTTATGATTGCACACCATAAACATATTTTCTTCATTGGGATAGATGACATTGATGTTTTGGCTTGATAAAAGACTTTTTTCCCATCATTTTTTGGAATCAATGTTATTCCATCAATCGTGACAAACATGGATGCATGTAATAGTCTCTTTTTTTTGGATGATTAGGCATCATGAACACATTCTGCTTGCTGGGATAAATGACATTGACACTTTGGCTTGAAAAGAAAAGCTTGTCTTTCTGCCACTTCTTGGAACCAATGTTATTCTGTTAATCATGACAAAAAATGATGTAGGTAATAATCTATATCTTTTCATGATTGCGTGCCATAAACACATTCTTGACATTGGGATAAATGATATTGATGCTTTGGCTTGGTATAAAATGCTTTTCTTTCCCCCATTTTTTGGAATCAATGTTATTTCATCAATTGTGACAAACATGGATGCATGTGTTAATCTCTTTTTTTTCATGATTGGGCACCATATGCAGATTCTCCATCTTGGGATAGATGACATTGACGCTGTGGCTTGATAAGAAGGGCTTTTCTTTCCTTTTTTTTTTTGGAATCAATGTTATTCCGTCAATCGTGGGAAACATGGATGCACATATTTATCTCCTTTTCTCATGATTGGGCACCATGAACACTTTTCCTCCTTTGGATAGATGACATTGATGCTTTGGCATGATAAAAAAAGCTTTTCTTTCCATAATTTCTTGGAATAAATGTTATTCTATCAATTTGACAAACGTGCCTGCATGCGATTCTTAATTGGGCACCATATACATATTCTCTTGATTGGATAGATGATATTGACGCTCTGGCTTGAAAAGAAAAACTTTTCTTTCTTTTTTTTCTGGAATCAATGTTATTTTGTGAATCGTGACAAACATGGATGCACGTATTAATATCCTTTTTTTATGATTGTCCACCATAAATAGATTATGTTTTTTGGGATAGATGACATTGATGTTTGGGCTTGATAAGAGAAACTTTTTTTCCAAAATTTTTTGGAATAAATGTTATTCCGTCAATCATGACAAACATAGATGCATGTAATGATCTCCTTTTTTTTCATGATTGGGCACCATAAACACATTTTCCTTGTTGGGATAGATGACATTGACGCTTTGGCTTAATAAGAAAAGCTTTTCATTCCATCATTTCTTGGAATCAATGTTGTTTCGTCAATCGTGACAAACATGGATGCAGGTGATTAATCTTTTTTTTTTCATGATTAGGCACCATAAACACGTTTTCCACTTTGGGATTGATAATATTGACGCTTGGGTTGGTATGAAAAGCTTTTATTTCCCCTATGTTTTGGAATCAATATTATTCTGTCAATAGTGACAAACATGGATGCACGTGTTCATCATCTTTTTTCTTCACGACTGGGCACCATATACAGATTTTTATCCTTAGGATAGATGACATTGATGATTTAGCTTGATAAGAAAAGCCTGTTTTCCACCAATTTTTGGAATCAATGTTTTGTTGTCAATCGTGACAAATATGTATGCATGCAATAATCTCTTTTTTTTCATGATCGGGCACCATATGCACATTCTCTTGTCTGGATAGATGACATTGATGAATTGGCTTGATGACAAATGCTTTTCTATCCACTTTTTTTTTGGAATCAATGTTATTTCGTCAATCGTGACAAACATGGATGCCGATAATAATCTCTTTTTTTTCATGATGGGGCACCATAAACACGTTCTCCTCATTGGGATAGATGATATTGATGCTTTCACTTGATAAAAACAGCTTTTCTTTCCAGCATTTTTTGGAATCAATGTTATTTCGTCAATCATGACAAACATGGATTCACGTATTAATCTCTTTTTTTTATGATAGGTCACCATAAACAGATTCTCCTCATTGGGATAAATGACATTGATGCTTTGGCCTAATAGGAAAAGCTTTTGTTTCCTTCATTTTTTAGAATAATGTAATTCCGTCAATCGTGACAAACATGGATGCACATATCAATCTTTTTTTTTATGATTGGGCATCATAAAGACATCCTCTTGATTAGGATAAATGACACCGACACTTTGGCGTTATAAGACAAGCTTTTTTTTCCACCATTTTTTGGAATCAATATTATGCAGTCAATTTTGACAAGCATGAATGCATGTTATAACCTCCTTTTTTTCTTGATTGGGCTCCATAAACACATTTTCCTTGTTGGGATAGATAACACTGATGAGTTGGCTTGGTAAGAAAAGTTTTTTTCCATCATTTTTTTGAGTAACGTAATTCCGTCAATTGTGACAAACGTGCATGCACGTAATAATCTCTTTTTCTTCATGATTGGGCACCATATACACATTCTACTCATTGGGATAGATGACATTGATGCTTTAGCTTGGTATGAAAAGCTTTTCTTTCCACCATTTTTTAAAATCAATGTTATTCCGTCAATTGTGATAAACATGCATGCACATAATAATCACTTTTTTTCATGATTAGGAACCATAAACATATTCTCCTTATTGGGATAGATGACATTAATGCTTTGGCTTGATAAGAAAGGCTTTTCTATCCTTCATTTTTTTAGAATCAATGCTAATCTGTCAATTTGACAAACATGGATGCTTATGTTAATCTCCTTTTTCTCATGACTAGGCACTATAGACACATTCCCATCATTAGGATAGATGACATTGATGTTTTGGCTTGATAAGAAAAGCTTTTCTTTGCTTCATTTTTCAAAATCAATATTATTGCATCAATCGTGGCAATTATGGATGCACATATTAATGTCCTTTTTTTTATGATTAGGCATCATAAACACATTTTCCTCATTGGGAAAGATGACATTGATGCTTTAGCTTAATAAGAAAAGCTTTTTTTTCCACCATTTTTTGGAATCAATATTATTCTGTTAATCGTGACAAGCATGGATGCTTGTAATAATATCCTTTTTTTCATGATTGGGCACTATAAATACATTCTCCTCATTGGGATAGATCATATTGATGCTTTTGCTTGGCATGAAAAGCTTTGTTCCACCATATTTTGGAATCAATGTTATTCCATCTATCATGACAAACATGCATGCATGTAATAATCTTTTTTTTTTATGATTGGGCATCACAAACATGCTTTCCTCATTAGGATAGATGATATTCATGTTTTGGCTTAATAAGAAAGGCTTTTCTTTCAACCATTTTTTGGAATCAATGTTATTTCGTCAATCGTGACAAACATGGATTCATGAAATTATCTTTTTTTTTCATGGTTGGGGATGATAAACACATTCTCCTCATTGGTATAGATGACATGGATGCTTTGGCTTCATAAGAAAGGCTTTTCTTTCCACCATTTTTTGGAATCAATGTTATTTTGTCAATTGTGACAAACATGGATGCACTTAATAATCTCTTTTTTTTCATGATTGGGCACTATAAACATATCTTCATCATTAGGATAGTTGATGTTGATGCTTTGGCTTGATAAGAAAAAACGTTTCTTTCCTTCATTTTTTGGAATCAAAGTTATTCTGTCAATCATGACAAGCATGGATAGACATGTAAACATCCTTTTTTTATGATTATGCACCATAAACATATTCTATTCATCGGGATAGATGACATTGATGTTTTGGCTTGATAAGAGAAGCTTTTCTTTCCACCATTTTTTGGGATAATGTTATTCCAGCTATCGTGACAAACATGGATGCATGTAATAGTTTCTTTCTTTTTCATGATTGGGCACCATGAACTATTTCTGCTCATTGGGATAGATGACAATGGCGCTTTGGCTTGAAAAGAAAAGCTTGTCTTTCCACCACTTCTTCGAACCAATGTTGTTTTGTCAATCATGACAAAAAAAGATGCAGGTAATAATCTTTTTTTTTTCATGATTAGGCACCATAAACACTTTCTCGTCATTGGGATTGATGATATTGATGCTTTGGCTTGGTATGAAATGCTTTTCTTTCCCCTATTTTTTGGAATCAATGTTATTCCATCAATAGTGACAAACATGGATGTATAGACACCTTATTTTGTTCGGGCTAATTTGTAGCAATCTGAAGCATGGACGTAAGAGGGGGCGATGATTGTCACCTGGCAAAAAAGTATTTTGAGGAGGTCAAAGAGGCCTAGGAAGCATACCAAACGTAAATGCAAAGATATGGCATCAAATGATGTAGTTCAAGGTGTCTAGGGGCAAAAGATATGAGGAAAATCATAATTTTACTTGAATGTATATTATACATGGTTTTCACATATCGATACAATGCTCCAACGTGCCAAAAATTTGAAATGTCCCCATTTGTATCAATGCAGCATGTAGATGCATCGATACATAAGCCTCAATAATGATAGAGGACTTCATGTATCGATATTAGGCTATGCCAAGACCAAAACATGAATTCTGTAAAGAAATGTATCGATACATAGCAACATGTATCAATACAGTGGTTCATAGTATCGATGCAATGATCATTGTATCGATACTATCAAGGTTTTTGGACCAAATGTATCCATACATTATGCAATGTATCAATACATGTAAGCCATTTTCATAGTTTGGGCATTTTTGACTCGTCCACCATTGATCCAAAACTCGATTTTAACTCATTTTTTTGCATCAAGAAAGATTAAAACACATTTCAAATTACGAATTTAGACTTTAAAATTAATTAAAACCTTTTTCTAGTCTAAATTGCATCAAAAGGGCCAATGCCATTTGATCACCTTACTTATCCCTAGTTGTTGGCCAATGTCACCATCAGCCACCCTATTTGCTAGAAAATCATTTCAGCATTTAAACAAGCCACCCTATGCCCATCACATTGGCAGCAAGTTGCTCCCTACAGCCACCCTATAGCCACCATGCTGAATCACCTTGTCCCCTTGAGAAATGACTAAAAAAACACTTCAGATTGGCTCTAAAATGCTGCTATAAATTGACCACTTCTATCTTAGCAAAAAAAGGTTAGATTCCAGCTTATTTACACTTCTAAAAAACACATACCTACACCAAAAAACCATAATCCCGTAGCTCTTCACCCACCACCCAAAAATAGCCTTAAAACACTCACTTTTAACCATTACACACTCCAAAAATCACCTTCATCCATGCCAAAGCCAAAACCTCATTATTTTTCTCTTTTTCTCGCTTATCAATAACAAGAAAAAGAGGGAAATTCAAGTTTTTTCTACTACTCCAATTATTTGGCCAAAAAGTGAAGTCTTGTTGGTATAACTTTTTACCTTATCACTTTCATTTTTTTCTTGTTTTTCAGCATCTTCATCATTTTAGTGAGCTCTCCATGTTTCCATCACCCTCTTAGGATTATCATGCATTATTA